>CATKHJ010121722.1:0-17506 GCA_949750685.1 Vernicia montana | reverse complement strand
AATTAAAACTTTTTTCCCAATTAAAAAGAATTACGAAAAAATAATTTAATTTAGAAAAAATATAAAAAAATAATTTTTCGTAAAATAAAATAAAGTAGGTTTTCTTTATTAAAAACAAAGTAACTATATATATATATATATATATATATATATATATATATATATATATATATATATATATATATAAAGTAAACCTATTTCATTTTACTTTACGAAAAAATTATTTTTTTTTTTATGAAAAATCATAATTTTTTTATATTTTTTCTTAAATTAAATTATTTTTTCGTAATTTTTCTTAGTTGCAAAAAAAAATTAATTTTACGAAAATATGACATATTTTGTACAAAATAATAACTTTACGAAAAAACTTCTAAATTAATAAAAAAAAATTCATTAATTATTTTACGAAATTAACGAAATGAAGTAGAAAAATAATTTTGATAATTAATTTTATGAAATTAACGAAATAATTTTATTAATTAACTTAATGAAATTAACAGAATAATTTCATTAATTAACTTTACTAAATGAATGAAATTAACTTAATGAAATTAATAAAATTAACGAAATAAAATAAAATTAATGAAATTATTTTTCTTTTTCATTAATTTAAAAACTTATTTTTAAAGTTATTATTTTGCATAAAATAAATTATTGTTTTGCATAAAATAAGTTATATTTTCATAAAATTAGATTTTTTGGCAATTAAGAAGAATTACAAAAAAAATATAAGATAATTGTGATTTTTTGTAAAAGAGCTATTTTTTTGTAATTACGAAATTATTTTTCTTTTTTTGTTAATTTATAAAATTTCGTAAAGTTATTGTTTTAAACAAAATAAATCATATTTTCATAAAATTAAAAAAAAATTTCAACTAAAAAGAATTGCGAATAAATATAAGAAAATTGTAATTTTTTGTAAAAGAACTATTTTTTTTATAATTACGAATTATTTTTCTTTTTTATTAATTTAGGAACTTTTTCATAAAATTATTATTTTGCACAAAATAAATTATATTTTCGTAAAATTAGAATTTTTTTCGCAATAAAGAAGAATTACGAAAAAAAAAAAAGAAAATTGTGATTTTTCGTAAAAGAATAATTTTTTTTTCGTAATGGTTAATAAAACAAGGTAAATTTACTTTGCTAAAAAAAAAATAACCATAAAAAACACTATATATTCACTTTTTCCTTACCGTTAATTCACCAAAATTTCTACATCCACAAGCTTAAATAACTAAATCTAGGCTTTACCATGTTCTATTCTGAACATATCAAGGTAAGATTTGAAACGAAGTTCGCGAGACAGGTATCCTTTGTAGTACTCCTGAACTGCCACTCTTTTAAACAATGCTGGTGTTTGTTCATTAATCAAACTAGGTGCAGGACATACTTCACAATCAAATCTTGGTGCGTGGAACGAAGCAATTGAGAGTCGTTCCTGCAGAGAGTTCACAGTTGCACGATGAAGAATACTACGATATTCGCCATTGGTTATGATCTGCGATATAATAAACAATAACATTATTGGCAAAGTCATTTAGCTTTTTTCTACTTAAAAACAAAAGTGAATAGACAGGATTGCGTATCTTATGTTATATCGAATGGTTTCAATTTACAAAGGATACATAGTATCTTTAAGTTGTTACCTCTAAAATGTCTCCAATGTTGACAACAAAGGCACTTGGGAGAGGCTTGATTGGAATCCACTTCGCGTGCTTCTTAATCTGGAGACCTTCAACATCATTAACTTGTAGGAGAATGGTGAGACCGGTGCCATCCGAATGAGGGGTAAGGCCAATGACCTTATCTGGTTGAGGACATGGCGGATAATAGTTCATCCTTATTGCTTGCGTTATATCTTCAGTGAATAAATCTCTCATTTCCTCAGTTCTAATTTTCAGAACTTTTGCCATCTGCTCAAGGATAGCTACAGTTAAATTTTTTACTTCTGATGAGTAACTATCCAACGTTTCTCTGCATTTAAGAACAAAAATTAAAATAATTAATTGAAATGCACTGCAAGAACTTGCAACTAAGTGTACATATACACCAAAAAAGAGAGAGAGGTAAGATGACCTAAAAGGAAGAGGGAGTTTTGGAAATAAGTGAGGCTTTCTCGAATGAACTGGTTGAGTAACCAGGTAGAACATATCAGCCCAATCAAGCTTCTGCTCCTCAGATACAACAAATGCCTGTCCAAGTCCTTCAACTTCTCCAGGATACTGCCAGAATTTTTTCTTCTCCTCCATGGAGAGGTTGAAAAACTCTTGAACTTGAATCTTCATTTTCTCTAACAATGAAGAGCTCACTCCATGATTTACCAACTGTAATAGTTCAGCAAATGAAGTATGCACAATAACTAATTAAGTCTAGCTATATACATAAAAATTAGGTGGTTGGATATGTCTAATTTTTTAGCATTGAAGTCATTGTAAGTTAGATATTAATTTCTTTTAGTTTTGAGTTTTTTTTTTTTTTTTTTTTTTTTGCCAAACTTTTAGTTTGAGTTTAGTTAATTGGTTTAGCAGAGCTGGCATCTGTTGACATGTATATATATATTCAGATGGTCTGTAGCTAGTACGTGTGACTAATAGTACATTTTATACTTTGTTTCTCTCTCTTACTTTACTCTATTGAATGGATTAAAGAAGATATTTTTCTTCTTTGTTCTTTGCTTCAATGGTGAACCATTGCTAGGTTTCACTATTTGTTCAATCATAATTATATTTATATGTAAAATCAATATAATTGAACCACTCGTCCCACTTTCCAGCAAAGATGGTTAAAAATAGATTTTCTAAGCTATTATTTATTTTGGTTATTACAATCCATCATAATAGACAAATGGGTTTATCTATTATTTATTTGACTGATATTTGACGAACAAGAAGAATAGAGTGAGAGTTTGTATGTACCTGGAAGAAACCCCATTCTTTGCAAGCAAAATGGAGCTTAGCCAATTCAGAATCCATGGATTGTTGATCATATAATCCCTGAAAATCTATAACAGGAACCTCAGGCAATGAATCATCTTCGCTAACAGCAACAATGGGATGATCTTGATCAGGGCGAATATATCTTGGAGGAACAGTAACCAAAGGCTCCTTAGCCAATTCTTGAACACAAGGCACCAGCAGAGAGCTTCCCATACTGCTTCCTTTTGATGCCGTACTCTGTTTTGCTAATTGCTTATTTGCTATTGCTACTAAAGCCTTTCCAGCAGAAGCTAATTTATAAACGAAGACAGAAAAAAAAATTAAATGGAAATTAAACTAAACACGTGTTAGTTTGTCAGTGGTGAATTTTAATTTTTTTTAATAATCTCCAACCCCTAGCTTCTTCTAACAAAAAAATATTAGATCAAAATTACAAATAGATTTTTCTCCTTTTACCTAACGCTGAAAAACATTACCAAAAAGCTTTCTAAATGCCTTTTTTAATAAAAAATAAAGAGTCATATCACACTATTTTTCTTCCAATAAATTTTCTATTTATTCTTATTCTATAAATTTTTTTAAGAGCTCATTTCTCTCTCTTCAAATTTAAGGAGAGAGATTGGCTCTCTATCTAATATTTTAATATTTATTTTTTTTCATTTCTTTTATTTTTTAAATTATTATTATTATTAATAAAAATTTATTATTATTAAATTACTATATTATTATTAAAATATTATTTTATAATATTTTAAATTAGATTATTGTCTTTTAGTAATAAATATTTTATGTAAATTAAAAGAAATAAAATTATATTATAATAATAATAATAGTTTGTTATAATATTTTATATCAAATTATAGTTTTTTAGTAGTAAAAATTTTATATAGAGTAAAAGAAATGATATTGCAATAATAATAATAATAATATTTTGTTTTAAAATTTTTAAAAAGATTTTTTTTTTAACCACAAAAAATTTATGTAGAGCAAAGGAAATAAATTTATAAATTTATATATAAAAAAATTGAATTGTGAATTTATTAATAAAAAAATGAAATAGTAAGTGAAATAGAGAGTGTTGTTGGAGTATGCACAGTTTTCAAGATAAGTTAAAATAAGGAGTTAATTGTTTATAATATAATAGGGAGTAAAATAGGGATGATTGTTGGGGATGCTCTAAGCGAGCCTATATATATATATATATATATTATCTCATTAAATACTTAGCCTTTTCTAAAATGGTACATATAAAATTCTCTATTTATATTTCATTAAACAGACGTTAAAAAAGTCTGATATGGTAGATAAGTCCTATTATTTGTGCTTTATATTGATATAAAAAGATATTTTTTAAAATAATTAAATATAATAAACTAATTAAAGCAAATGAAAGTTTTTAAGTTTATATAATTTTTTTTATGGACCAAATATACAAATAAAACATGTTCTTTAGACTGATGAAATTAATTATTGGTCAAAATTTAAGATTTCATAACTTTTGAAAAATAATTTAAGATTTTTCTAAGTGATGTTAAAAATAAAAAATTAATATCTATACACTTATATATTAATTTTTTTATTTTTGTATAAATATTTTTTAAACTATTTAGAGAAAATTTAATCTTTGTGAAATTCAAAGTTAATAAAATTAATTAATTAATTAAAATATTACAAATTTAATTTAATATAAAATGATTCATTAATCCTTATACACTAAAGTATAATTTATAAAAAAAATATATATTCTTAAATGAAATATTAAAATATTATTATATTTCATGTAATATAATTCTTTTAATTTATTTTTTATACATAATTGTAGAAAAAAAATTATATACTCATTACAATTTGTTATTAATTTATTAAAATTACATAGGAAAATTATATAAATGTAAAAAATTTCATTTACTTTAATTAGTTTATTATATCTAATTACTTTTAAATTTTTAAAAATTATTTTTTTCATATCAATATAAAGCACAAGTAATGAGAGTAACCTGGTACATCAGATTTTTTTTAACATATGTTTAATGGAATATAAAGGGAGAGTTTTACATGTGTCATTTTGGAAAAGTCAGAGGTTTAATGAAACAAAAAAAAAATTAAAAACTCACTTAAGTATCAGTTCAAATGAGAGGATCATATTTCTACTTTCATCAAAATATTATAAATAGCCCCAATTTAAGATTTGGGAAGAGCGTGTCTGGTACCAAACAAAAAAATTTATTTCTCAGATTCAATAATAATAATAATAATAATAAGTCCCATAATTATATTTTTATTGAGTTTCAAAGATGGAATTAATTAATTTAATAATACTCACTCCTTAACAGACAAGTTTAATCAGCTCAATATTTAAGAAAAAAAAAAATTCATATCAAAATTTCGCATGAATGTATTTGGCAAAAACAAAAAAAAAAAATTCGCATGAATGTTTTACAATAATATTCAAAGTATTATTATTTATTTAGCATGGAAGATTTCAATTTCCAGCTACAAACTTGATGTCAAGTTTTCTTGAACTAGAGAGGTATGAGTATGACACAGTGCTCTTTGTATATTTTTATAAATATTTTAATAATAATTATAATTTCCTAATTAGTTAGGTGTACTTTTCTTATTTTTCAAGTAATTTTAGAATACTTAGAATTCTTATTTAATAATTTTTATTTGTTCTTAATAAGTAATTTATATATGCCTTGTAAATAGGCTACTAAATTTTTAGTCTTTTATTTTCGGTGAATTTCATAAATTATCTTTTATTGTGAACTTAAAAATGTTTCAGATTTAGACGTGTTAGGTAGTGTGGGTCCCTCCAACATGGTGGGCTCCACAACCTAATAAGTTGAAAAAAAAAAAAAGTTGAAAAGAAAAGAAACGTGTAAAAATTGAAAGTTTTTGTTCAATTTTTGTTGGTGCAACTTTCAAATAAAGCTGCACCGTTTCCACCGTCCAGCTGCAAATGCAAATTCTAAATTTGCAGCTAGCACACGTATAAGAATTAAAATCTTCTGCCTATAAATAGGCAGGAGATGTAAGGAAGAATAACACAAAAAACACAAAATAAAATAGAGAATTTTGTGTGAGTGAGAGAGTTTTGATAATTTTTGTCTGTCCAAAAATTATCCTACATCTCTTTAATCCTTGTTCACTGTGAGAAATGGTGTACTGGGTTATTGGTGTTGTAAAAGAGAGGGTTTACAATTTTTTCTGTCTAAAAATTATATTGTGTAACTATAAGAGTTATAGTGAATTATCCCTTGTGGATCATGAATGTAGGTTTATTGAGAAATCGAACCACGTAAAATTCTTATTGTCTTTGCTGTGGGTTATTTATTAATTTCTGCTTCCGCTGTGAGTGTAAAATATCCCATAAAATTTTTCAACAAGTGGTATCAAAGTTTCTAGTTCTTATTTTGGGGTAAAGAGAAATTTTATTGGGATTGAAGTGAGACTGTTGTCCGGGGCAGTATCATATTTTGAGAAAATATATATACTGCAAGGAAGAGAAAAATAAAAGGAATTTTTTAGTGCAATCCGTTTCGAGAACGGGTGTAAAATCAAAAAATTAAGTAAATAGTAACCACGCAAAACAATTTATTTTTGCATGTTACTGTTACTGTAACAGTAAGCAATAGTAACTACAATAATAAGGAACTGTAGCAGAGTACGGTACTGTTCAGAGGTACTGTAGCGGGATACTGTAGCAGGATACGGTTACTGTTCATATAGTACTATTCATACGGTAAAGTAGCAGAGGTACTATTCACAGAGATCTAAAAAAAAAAAAAAAAGGAGTTTTTCAGATAAAATGGATAGTGCATTTAAATATTCAGCCCCTTTATTTGATGGAAAGGGTAATTTTACTCTATGGTAGAGTACTATTCAGGACCTTCTGGTGCAACAAAGTCTTGATTTGGCTTTGGATGAAGAAAAGCTAACGAGTATAACTGAGAGCGAATGAAAGATTATCCAAAGGAAGGCGGTAAGCACCATCCGGTTAGCACTTGCCCCACAAGCAAATTTGAAGTGATTAAGGAGACGTCACCAACGAAGTTGTGGGAAAAATTGGAGGAGATCTATGTGTCAAAGTCGCTGACTAATCGGTTGTTCATGAAAATGGAGATGTATTCGCTCAAGATGGAGGAAGGAGGAAACCTCCATGACCATATTAATAAATTTAATCAACTAGTGTGCCAGCTGCTGAATGCTGGTGAAAAAGTTAAAGATGAGG
Organism: Vernicia montana; assembly: GCA_949750685.1. NCBI lineage: Eukaryota > Viridiplantae > Streptophyta > Magnoliopsida > Malpighiales > Euphorbiaceae > Vernicia > Vernicia montana. The sequence goes on along the minus strand of CATKHJ010121722.1, from coordinate 10,333 downwards.
AGCAGGCATTACTGTTGCTTGCGTCATTGCCCAAATCTTACAAACCGTTGGTGCAAACAGTGTGTGCTGGAAAAACCACACTGAAATTGATTGAAGTTACAACGGTGTTAAGAGAAAATGAGAGAATGATGAGGGGTGAGAGCACTTCAACTGAAAGTGAGGGCATAACACTAGTTGAGAGGAGTGAGAGGGGGAGGAATCAAAATAAAAGGAGAGATGATCACAGAAATAGATCAAAATCTCGGCCGAGAAATTATAGCAATATGGAGTGCTATTATTGTGAAAAGACTGGTCACATACAACATCGCTGCCCGAAACTTAAAGAAGACTTGAAGAGTCTTAAGAAGCTGCAGGAGAAGATGAAGGGTAAATTGAATATTGATGATAAAGATTCCTCAAATACGGTCAAAACCAGTGATGAGTCTGATGATAAATTTCACCTAGTACAAGGTGAAGATGCTGGTAGTTGCTCTGGTGAGAGCAATTCTAACTGGGTGATAGATTCTACTTCTGATGTGCACATTTGCAGAGATCGAGCTATGTTTAATACTTTACATACTGATGGAGAATTTGACTATATCAATGTGAAAAACAAATTGAAGCTAAAGATTGAAGGCATTAGGAGAGTTTGCCTGAAAGTCCACAATGGTGCTATCAAAAATATTTTCAATGTGAAATTTGTACCTGGTGCAGGAGCAAACATAATTTCGCTAGGAGAGCTAGCATCGCATGGGTATAAATATGTTGGTATTGGAAAAACATGTAAAGTATATAGAGGAGGGAGCTTGGTAATGCAAAGTAGAAAGAAAGGGAAAAATATTTGTTATTTGGATGGCCATTCCCTTTTGCAGACAGGAAGCAGTCAAGTGAAGAAAACCGAGAAAAATACAAAGAGAGTTCGGTTTTCTAACAAGGTTGAGGTATGTGGAATTTTGAAGCAGAGTGCTAATTCCACATCAGCGAAAAAGGGGGAGCCTAGTAAACCGGTTCTTAAAAAGATCGTTAAACCTCAGAGTGTAGATGACTCTTGCTTGAGGGGGAGCATGAAGAGATCCATACTCATGGGAGAGACTGACAGAGAGTTGCAGTCATAATGAAACTCTCCATATTGTCAAGAGTGGGAGATTTGTTAGGTAGTGTGGGTCCCTCTAATATGGTAGGCCCCACAGCCTAATAAGTTGAAAAAAAAAAGGAAAGTTGAAAAGAAAAGAAACGTGTAAAAATTGAAAGTTTTTGTTAGTGCAGCTTTCAAAAAAGCTGTACCGTTTTCACCGTCCAGCTGCAAATTCTAAATTTGCAACTGGCACACGTATAAGAATTAAAATCTTCTACCTATAAATAGGCAGGAGATGTAAGGAAGAATAACACAAAAAACACAAAATAAAAGAGAGAGTTTTGTGTGAGTGAGAGGATTTTGATAATTTTTGTCCGTCCAAAAATTATCCTACATTTCTTTAATTTTTGTTCACTGTGAGAAAGGGTATACTGGGTTATTAGTATTGTAAAAGAGAGGGTTTACAATTTTGTCCGTCCAAAAATTATACTGTATAACTATAAGAGTTATAGTGAATTATCTCTTGTGAATGTAGATTTATTAAGAAATCGAACCACGTAAAATTCTTATTGTCTTTGCTGTGGGTTATTTATTAATTTCTGCTTCCGCTGTGCGTGTGAAATATTTCATAAAATTTCCCAACAAGACATGATCTGCTTCCTCGATACGTCTGTGTCAACTTGCCAACCAATCTAAAATCTAGAGATTTGGAGGAGATCATCAACCAAGCTGAAAATTAAATTTTGAGAGAGAAATGGAGGGTTTCATGGTATGTTTATATAAATTGCTCTTCTATAATGTATCTGTTGTCAACTATGATTTGTGATATGAAGATATTTAGATTGAATTAAGATGATTACCACTATTTTTGGCCTAAAAAAGGTGGTGTGTGATGCAGTATAAAGAAATTAAGGGTCAATTTGGCCATTGTATTTTTTGTAGATGTCCAATTCTTGTACACAAGGTACTAGCAGAGAGCTTCCAATACTGCTTCCTTCTTATGCCATGCTTTGTTTCGCTAATTGTTATTTAGGGACGGCAACGAGGCGGGGGTACCATCCCCTATTCTCACTCCCGCCTTACAGGAAATCTCCATCTCCGTTCCACCTCACATACGGGATAATTTAGTAATCATCTCCGTCTCCACTGGAATCTCCATCCCCGCGAAGATTCTCGTTCTCCACTTAATTTTTTTTTCTTGTCTTATCTTACTTCAAATTTATATGCTTTTAAATAATAGAATCTAATGTATAAAAATTTAAAATTTAGACTTTAATTAGGTTCAAATTTACAATAAAAATGATTCAAATATCATTAAATTAAAACTTTTATATATTTTTTTTGACTATTAGTATTATTTATATATTTTATTAATTTTTTATATATTACTTATTAATATATATATAGTAATACTTATATATTTTTTATATTTATAAAATTTATAAATAATAGCTGAAAAATAAAAATAATTTTATTTAGAAAATATTAATAGATTCAGACATACAAAGTATGAAGAAATGAATCAATCCAATCTGAAATTCTTTAGAGTTGTCATGATGTGAGAGAATTATAAGGAGCGAGTGATAAAATTAAAAACCCTAATACATGTGTTTATATATAATTCCTTAATATATAATATAATACATTATATTAAGTAATAAAAATTAAGTTTTAATTAAGTATTTTCATGAAAATATTTTATTTACATCAAATACATATATTATAAAATTTTAAATATAAGACTATAATTAAATAATATAACATTTCAAAATCATAATAATTCTAAATTTAAAATAAAAACTAAAATTATACATAACAAATAGAATTAAATAATTGTATTTTATTATCAAATAGGATTTTAAAATAATTAAAAATTCAGGTTATTACAGCCTATACTAATGGGGAGAATTCATTAGACTGTGTGCATTGGTGACTACGCATAATAGAATGCCTATACTAACTTATATTTCTTAACTAAAAATTTAAATTTTCTCTTTATATCTTGCTCATTACACAAGTTAACTTGTTTTCTTTAAATTGCATGTGTTTTACAAGAGCCAAAAATTATTAAGAATATGGTTCCAAGAACCTTAGTGGACTAATGAACACCATTAAAGTAATTGTTAATGCAATTGATTAAATGAATTTTTGCCTTAAGTGTGAATTTCATTTGATTTGTATTTCTGCATTTATGCATTTTTGGATTTGGTGTATTTATACTTTAAATTTTTATTCTGCTTGCAGGCCTCCCATTTATAGCTTTGAGTTATCTCTGGTTATTTTGGAGTTAAAAGAGTTTTATTGATTAGATTTGTATTTTTTTCATTTTTGCCATAAGTTTGATTGTTTTTCTCTGAATGCATTTCTTTATTTCTTCCATTTTAATATGCAAAACATCTATGCTTTGGTGTATTTCTGCTACTCTGCTACAGCATTTGCTCCCTCTGATATTGCCTATTTATAAGCCAATGCCTGCTGTTTCAATTGAGTCTTGAGTGGGTGCCTCTGACTAGTGAGTTGTGAGTGATTGATTGTGGTTTGACTGACTAGTATGTTGTTGTGCATGTGTCCTATGAATGTGATGCTATAAGGTTGTAATCTGTCATTCCTTTCCTGCCATTATCAATTTGATTGTGAATGTACCATTTTCTTTCCTGCAATTTGCCTGTGAACCAGCCACTGCCAATTTGCCTATGTAAAATTGCAATCTGCCATTATTTTCCTGTTGCTGCAAGTCTACATCTTCAAAGTGCCAAGATCAAATTTGTGTTATTCTTGAATAGTTTTCCTCATAATTTATTGATGTTGTTGTTGGATCTTAATTTTATATTGATGTTGGTGTTGTAATTTATATATGCAAGTTGAAATAATTTTTTGGAAGTTGCAAGTTAGAACATTAGGAAACTTTTTTTTTTTATTGCTTATAAAATTGTAATTACAGTTAATGTATTTCAATTTCAAAGGTAAAAAACTATTTATTTCATCCTATATTTCAAAATAACTGAATTCTCGGAATCCCCGATTTGAATTGTCTCGAACTGTTAGTCCCGTATTATCGAACCGTATCGTACCAAAAGACCGAAACAATTTAGTACGGGAATTTTTCCTTCATATGTCGGGACCAATTCTTAAATATTCCAATTTCCAAAAAATTAATTTGGTACAAAAAATTTCAAATTTCTAATTTTACCCGAATTGTGCTTACCCCTATCTTGCTCAATGTCCAACATGATTTTTCATTTAATTTGGTACAATAGAATTGTGATATGCTTCAATCCTTGGTACGTATAATTATTTTAACATATATAAGTGGACTAGTTCTGTATGAAAATTAAATAATTTTTTAATTTTACGTTGCTCTCTAAAGTACAATCTTAATTTATTTGAATCTAATAACTCATATGGTCTACAAATTTCCAAAAAAAAAAACTCCTGATCTACAATCATTATTTTCATATTAGTTTAATTTTTTTTTAATCTTATTTTCTAAATTTTCACCCCTTTTCAATGACTAAATCTTGGTGGAAATATTTAAAATCATTTTAATTTTAACCATTTTTTTTTATTTTCAATAATTTAAATTTATTTGATATTAATTTAAATATATATTTTTTTGAGAATATTTAAATATTTTGTTGACATAAACTTTTCTGACACAATATTATTATACAAAGTATTAACATATATATATATATATATATATATATATATATATATATATATATATATATATATATATATTTTGAAGAGGACATATTAAAATATTTAAAACAACACAAATTAAATTGAAAAATAAACATAACCAAAACATGTGCAAAGTATGGAGTCTATATATATATATATAACACTCTTAAAAATTGAGTTTATAAGAAGACATGCCATTAAATTTTTTTTTTTATCATTGTATTTTTGTATGTTTCAAAATTTATATAGAACAATATATATAATTAATATCTTTTTATTATTTTTCAACTAGTTCATATATAATAAATTTGATCCATATGTCTTTTTATATATGAATATTTATTAGAAAATTTTTTACGTATCAAGTAATTCTCTAAAAAACTGAGACTTTTAAGGCAAGTATTATCAATAACTTAAAATTGATTAAACATTGAAAATTTTGATTTAATTGCTGAATTTTTTTTGTCAAATACCACCACCTAAATTAATATGAAGTTATTTTATCATTTTTTTTAAAATTGATATATTTATATGAATAAATTAAATTAAATATTTTAATTAAACACAATTCGTTTTTGAGAGATAATAATAAAAGTTACTCATATCACGTGCCATTACACGTGCATATCTTCTAAAATCCTGTAGACTTATTCGTGGACTGAGCCGTAAACCTCAATTAGTGAAGGAAATTACGGGCTGAACGAATCTAATTTTTAAAAAATTAAATATTTTCTAAATTCAAGCCCGACCCACGAATAGGTATACAGCCATTCAAACATAATCTTAAACCCTTGTCCATCCCCAAAACTCTCCCCTTCATGTCTCTCTCTAAGCGTGCATGACAAACACTACACATCACCATGTTTCTTCGTCTCAAATCACTCCCTCTCATCACTCTTGTTCGCCTAAAAATATACTGTTCAAAAGTGATCCGCAAGTATACAGGACAATTACAGTATATAGTAAGCACCCAATGTCGTATTCTCTCAATAAATTACAAATGGATTTTAATTGTTTCGGATAAAAATAAATTTAAATGTAAAAATATTTTGGTTTGATTTTTTTAAAGGAAATAATTTTAAAACAGAAAATTAAATAATGCAAATGCAGATTTTTTATGTGATAGATGAAAAATTGTTTAGGGTCTGTAATCCGCTTATCAATCATTTATGTTTATGAATAAATCCAATTGATTATATTTAAAAGAATCAGTTTTTAATAATTCTAAGAATAAAAATCAATCTATTAGCAATCGCATTCATAAAAATCAATTTATCAAATTATTTATTAAAAACAAAATCTTAATCTTAAAACTTATATTTCTAATTCATTTTAAGATCATAAAAGAATGAAATTCCGGAAATTAACTTCAACTCTCGTTCCTTTGTTCATAACCTAAATTAAACAAATAGTAGCTAAACATTTGTCTATAATTAATTAATCAATTCAATTAAGAAAAGATAAATATAATCAAAATGAATTTTATTCAATTTTCATATCATGATAGTTTCATACAAAACCCCAGACAAAAATAAATTTAGTTCATGAGAAAAATAAGAACAATTTCCATATCATTAAAATCAAAATAATACATTGAATTAATTTTATCAATCAAATAATTAAAAGACAAAAATAATAAGAAAATAAACTTACAATTTAATCCAGTGCTTAAATTCAATATCTTGATATTTGCACAGAATAAATATCCCAAGAACCAAATATAATTTTTATTCAAGGATTGACTGATGAAAATAAAAATCTAAATGACAAGTGTTTGAATTTTGAAGTTGAATGGAATAGGAAAAAAAAAAGCCTATTATGAAAAATTATGCAAAAACTCTGCTTCCTGCTCACAAACTTTTAAAACTAAAAAAAAAAAAAAAAATTTAACTTTTCTGCTCAAAACAAAAACTCCCTTCTTTAAAACTTCTATCACCCTCACCTCTCTTCCTGTCTATCTTCAACCTCTATATAAATACAAATATATATATATAAATATATATATTATATAATTATTTATTATATATTAAAGACTTTTGACCCGTAATTGAAGGCATAATTTGCGCTTTCAATTGCTGAAGAATTTTATTTATTTATTTTTTCTTTCTTTTCAAAAGTTGGCCGTATACTTCCAAAACAATTGCAGAAGAATTTTATTTTATTTTCTTTTCAAAAGTTGGCCGTATACTTCCAATTTTTTTTATTATTTTATTTTATAAAACAGTAGATCCCACTTCATTTTTATTATAATTCTATACTTATGGGCTACTCTCTCATTTCATGGTCAACTTTTGCTTCAAATTCTTTTATTTCTTTATTTTATTTATTAAGTTGAACAAAACTAACAAATATATTAAAAATATCACAATTAAATATAAAATAAATATTAAATTAACATTAAAAATATAATTTAAACACAATAAAATTATGACAAAACACTAGGCACCGAAAACTCGTAGAACGCATATATTAATATCAATTTAAAGTAAATTCGGTAGATTGCCGGTATAATTAGCACTATCCCAAGATATGCAACCTGCATATAACACTTCAATTCAATTACCTTATACCCTCAACTTCAATTTTAACATTTTCATATACTTCTTAATTCATAACTCATTATACACTTTCATTATTCAATTCTTTTAATATTAATTATAAACATATGATACATATCATGATTTAAAAATTTAAAATGTTCTATACCCAAAACGACCATGGAGCTCTAAGATCAACTTCAAATTACATAAACATTTGGAATCAAAATAATATAATATAACTTCTTTAGCTTAGTACTTCCCAAGCAAAGAAAAAACTTGAGAATTACCTCGCTCATCTTTTAAGCACCTGAAAAAAAATATTAACAACCACAGAATGAGAAATAATCTTAGTGAGTAAATAATTTACTAACATAATATGCAAGCATGAATGAATAAGTAATGGTATTAGTATCAAGTAATTTCATTGTGAAATGACTTTTGAGAATCTCATTATAGAATAACATTCATAGGTCATATATTTTAGTAGGAATCAAATAATAATAAGTATCGACATCAAATAATCACATTTTGATTTTGTATTTACGATTTTCATATATCTTTTTTTTTTAGCAGAAATCAATAATTTAGAAGCAGAGTGCTTCCCATATATTCACATATAGAAATGGAGTAGCGGCTTGTGCCTTGCTTACTCCCACATATAGAAAATTGGAGTATAGGCTAGGTTACGCATGCTCCCTCATATTACATATAGAGCGTAAGACTGATCAAGTCTTACGGCTAGGACCACTCCTCCTAGTTGAGGTTCAGATGCATACACCCCATCCGCGGGTCTTCCTGTGTGCTCACAGTTTGATGTATTACCCACATTAGTCGGAGATTTCTACTTTAAAGGGCATTTCACATTAATCAAGTATCATTTAACATTATTCAAATAATAATAGATTTATAAGTTATCTTCAATGTCAAATGGATTCAAGTAATATAAAACATTGTAGATCAATAATGAAGTGAATAATATCAACAAGAACCCTAGCAACATCTTATAACAATGAAATTAGGGTTCAATCAATCGAATAGCACTTGATTTGGCTAGGATTTTCAAGAATCAATGGTTTTAATAATATCAAGAATTATAGGTTTTTCATGTCTAAGGGGTTCACAATGATTAAGAAATGCAATAGAATGCACATACCATACTAGTAAATTATTTACTTACCTTATTGTCTTAGCTCCTAATATCTAGCTTAGACAAAATGGATAAAATGGAAATTCGTCCTCTTGATCCCCGTTCTTCTTTGGATTATCCTTAGCTTCTACAATCAATCATTACACGTCCAAATCACACTTTTTACATTGGTATCCAATATCCAAATAAACTAATTCTCTAATCACTGCCCCTTACTACTTAACTTAACTTTTAATTTTAGTATAACTTCATTAACAACTAATCAATTTAAAATCATTTTCTACCTAATTAAAATACTTTAAATATACCAATTAAATTTTTATTTGGCCTTAGTAATTTCACAATCTAATTAACTTTTAGTAATTTCACAATCTAATTAACTTTATTTTCCATTAATAACTTAGGGCATTTTCTTTAATGTTTCCCATTTTGACCGAATATATATATTTCACTAATTAATTTTTTTAATTAAAACTCATTCTTATTTGTTCAACCCAACAATTTAAATTAATTTTCCATTCTCATAGAATTATTATTTTTTTTTACCGAAAATTAACTTATTATTTAATTTAATTCATTAATTCATCAATTTAATCAATAGAATCTCAATTCACTTGTTTTTCACTTCAATTAAATTATAGTTTTGAATTGTTAAGTTTTTCCTTTAATTTTCTTATAAACCGAAGCTATTTTCTTCCTCAATTTCAATTCATATACATATTTTCTCTAATTTCTCATATATAATTCTAATTAAACCTAACCCAAGCTCATCTAAATGAATAATTGAAATTAATAAAGTTTCCTTGAATTTCTCATCTCAAACATTTACAGCATAATATATACTCTACAGTAGCAGAGTATTAACTGATATTAGTTAATTAGTTACTTTGATATGTTAGTTAGTTAGGATTGGTTAAATAAATTTTTAATTAGTTTTCTCTCTTCTCTCATTAGTTGTAAAGTTTGTTAGCAAGCCTAGCTCATCATGTAAGCTGTATATATACTCTACTGTATCAATTAATAGTGAGTGAGGAAGTACTCTGTATTTTCAATTCAGTTTTGCAATACAAACTGAAACCACCCTTCTCTCCAAAGTCTACTTATACTCAAACACTCAACAATTTCCCATACTTCCCTTTAATTGTATTCAAATTATAACTATTAAAATGATTAAAATGAATTTTAGACATTTCCTTTTTTTTTTTTTTTTTTTCCTTAAACCACCCAAAGCTATAAAGTCCAATTCCAACAATTTTCATTTCAATTTTAGTCATCAATTACCCACATATCTCATCGATTACATCTAATTTAGGCTTCTAACTTGAATAGAATAATTATTAGACATTTCTTTGTAATTTTTATCAAGAAACCCGAAGCTGAATCCAACCAAAATGACATGCAATTTAATTTTCCTACACATATACTACTATATACAATTTAGAGAAACCAAATTCTGAGATTTACCTTAGTTGTTTTTTTTTCTTTTCCTTTCCTTTTTGATCTTCCTTCCTCCACCGTAGCTCCCTTCTCAACTCTCCCTCTCTCTGTTTTTTTTTTTCTTAAACCAAATGAATTGGTTTGTATAAGTTACCACATATATGTATATAAACCGAGAGATAAAAAAAAAAGAAAGAAAAGAAAACAGATGTAGAGAGAGAGAGGATATATGAAGCTTCTGGCATGGGTGATTTGGCATAAGATAAGTGGTTTTGGGGTAAAAAAACAATAATATATATATATATATATATATATATATATATATATATATAGGTGTTTTCTATGGTTACTTTGTTTTTAACAAAGTAAACTTACTTTGTTTTATTGATCATTACGAAAAATATGATACTTTTAAGAAAAATCACAATCTTCTTATATTTTTTTCGTAAATTAAACTATTTTTTCGTAATT
>CATKHJ010121562.1:0-13623 GCA_949750685.1 Vernicia montana | reverse complement strand
TATATTATTTTTACTATATATTTATATATATTTATAATATATACTTAAAATTATTAAATATATATTTATAAATTATTATATTTTTTGTATATATATAAATTAATATTTATAAATATACCCTCATATTTTTTTATATTTGCGCGTTTCCTCCACGTTTCGTTTCCTATATTTTTTGAAAATACCGTTTTCGCGTGTCCGTTTCCCCGTTTCTCGTTTCCCCGTTTTCGTTTTCGTGCAACATAGACAGTAACTCTTCAACTGGGCAAATCTTATGTGCTGGCCTCTTAAATATCCAATCAATTAGGTGTGTTCATAACCGTCCAATCTGTGTAATTCAAATCAACCGCACCAATCTGCAATCAAACTGTAGTTTGATAAATATCGTGAATTGGATCGGTTTGTATTTTTTTTAAATCACACTTTATGGATTGAATTAAATTTTTTATTTTTTAATTCGCAACCACACTATATATATATATATATATATATATATATATATATATATATATATATATATAAAAGCTGAATTTTATTTGATAATTAATATTTGTATTAAAATAAAAATAAAAAGACGCTATAGATTACCTATTTTTTTGTTCTTTATTATGCAATATTTTTTTAATAGTTTTGAATTTGTTTTTTGTATTATTGGGACTTATAATATGATTTCTACATATTAATCTCTTCATTTAATTTGTTTGTTAATAGAAAAATGAATAATATATAAAATAAACCCGTACAATCCGATTGGATTAGATTTATTTTTTTAATTTTTGTGGGTTGAATTGGATTAATAAATTTTAAATCCATAATTTATAGGTTAAATTGATATCCTATTAATATCGCCCCAAATTAACTCGCCAACACCATACAGTCAAATGTCAATAATGGGTGTGAATACCTGTACAAGCAAGGCAAGTAAATATGAAAATAAAGTTTGATATTATTAAATTAAACTCATTCTCTTGTACTCTCATTCAGCTCTCACCTGCCTCCATCATGGATTCTCTAAAAAAAAACCCATCTCTCTCAATCGACTCTCTCATCGGCGACCTCCATCTCAAAGTCCTAAACTCACCCATCTCTCTCTCTCTCTCTCTATGATACAAAACAAAAAAATTATGAGCACAACACCTAAAGGAGCCATTGCATCATCGAAACTGTTAGTGACGCAGCGTAAACAAAAAGGCAAAGCCGTTTTAGGGTTTAGATTTTTCTGAATATTATTATCTGCCCTAAAACAGGCAAAGTAAGAGTTTAAATAGGGGGCCCGAAACACTAGACATGGTACAAATATGGAAACTGCCAAAAATGACAGTTTCGAAATATTACACCAAAAAAACAAAATGATTAAAATAAGGAAAGCGCCGCAGACGGCTCCTAAATCCGAGATTCCTACTAAAAGTTACAAACATTTCAAAAAGTTTTCATAAATAGAAAAAGGGCAAAATTAAGGGCCCAAATGAAGGAATTTGGCCGAAAAACGATGTCGCTCATCGCCAAAGGCCCAAAATCACAGCTGTCCCGGGCCACTATTTTTTCTGCTTGGCCCGCTGCTTGTCTAGACGGCTCAGGAACCCTTCTGCAAAGGCCTCCACGTCAGTTAGTGTGAAAATAAGAGTTGCAACATTCAACAATGGTGGCTACCTCCCACCACCTCCCTTTGCCATTGTCAAACCCATGTGCAAACTCCAAGACTTCAGAAACCACCTCCTCAACAACCTTCCACCAATCAAGACTCCATTAATGTATTATTTTCTCTATAAATACCATTGTAATTCTCTTGTAAAATACACAACTTATTAATACAATTATCAGTTCTTCATGTAATCTAACATGGTATCAGAGCTTAAAAACTCATTCTCCTTAGAAAATCCAGCCCCGTGAAGTTTTAGTCTCTGTTTCTCAGTCTCTGTTTTCGGTCCAAAGCATTCTGTGATTTTTCAATTTACATGCACACATTAATAATTTTTTTTAACCATACCATCAGAAAGCCCATGAAATTATAAGAATTTTGAAACAAATATCGCCGGAAAAGGACGCCGGACGCTCCCTCATGCGTTGATTGAAGATTGGCGACTGGGCTTCACGCGCGTCATGCGTTCCATGCGCCTTCTAGAGGTTGAAGACGACCACATGGCGCCACGTCAGCAACATCTGTCAAGTCAGCATCCACGTCAACCAGTTATCGTCTGCCACGTGGTACATATCAGCAGCCACGTATAATGCTGCCATGCCAGCACCGTCAGCCACGTAATCCAATCAAAGGAAGCCACGTGTCACATGTTAGTGACATGTGTCACCTGCCGCTCAACCCAGTCAGCACCACGTCAACCAATCTGAGCTTGCCATGTGTCATATGTGGGACCCACTTCTAGAATCGCCAGATATCTTAGCCAATCACGATCCGCCACTGTCAACCATGTGGCCCAGTCATATGCTGCCACGTGTCAAACGTGGGCCAGCCTATGCCACATCATCACTGCCACATCATCATCCAGACCCGGATATGACCCGACCTGCGTACTATCCGACCCGATTCAGTTTCTGATCCGACCCCCTCCAGTCTGGTTCTCTGTTTGACCAAAGCAGTTCAGTTTTGCTTTGACCAACTGATTCAGTGAGTTTTATACCGGTTTTCAACAAACTTAGACCAGTTCCCAAGGTTTTTAGATCTTATGAGTTCAATTTTGCAGTTCTTTTTGCAAAATTCTATCTCTAACTGAATTTTCTTTATTTTTTCTCATTTTTTTGTGTTTTTTCTAACAATCGGTTCGACCTTCTTTTGACCGGTTTTGAATAAACCTTTACTGGTTCCCAAAGTTTTTCGAACTTCTGAAATCAATTTTGCAGTTTGTTTTGCAAAATTCTGTCTCTATCTATATTTTTCGTCTCTACATCAATTTTATGTGTTTCTTTAACCCGTCGGTTCAACCATTTTCCGACAGGTTCTGAATGAACCATTCCTGGTTCCTGAAAATTTTAGACCCTCTAAATCTATTTTCAGTGTTTGTTTTGTCACTTCGTGACCCAATTCTCTATTTTGGGCATTTTTGAATCCTTATTTGCCCTTCTGAATCAATTTTTGGTATTTACTTTACCAGTTTATGAATTTATCTCCTATTTTGAGCCGTCTTAATTAATTTTTTAGCCTTCTAAAGCCATTTATGACTTCTGTTTTACCTATTTCAGACTTTATCTCATGTCTGAATCTAGATTTGGTATCAATTTTATCAGAATCTGTCTCTGTCTCCTGTTCTCACGTGCTCCACCATGTGTCCTGCCTGTATTTCGCCAAGCCATTAAGATGGCTCCTCCTGTTACCACGTGTTCTGTCACGTGTCTGAATCCGATCTCTGTTACCAGATTTTGACTTTGGTTATTTTTAAATTTATTTTTCAGTTTTACTACGCTTATCAATTTTTTGTATTTTTTTTTATCTTATTTTATGTTTTCAGTCTGTTTAACTCGTTGTTTACTATGTATTATGTTTTCTGCTTCAACCCGTTTTCCGAATTTATTAAACAATCTCAAGTTGGCATCTACGATACCACCTTGAGTTTGAGAGAGGGTGTTAGTGTGAAAACAAGAGTTGTACCATTCAACAATGGTGACCACCTCCCTTTGCCATTGTCAAACCCATGTGCAGACTCCAAGACTTCAGAAACTACCTCCTCAACAACCTTCCACCAATTAAGACTCCATTAATGTATTATTTTCTCTATAAATACCATTGTAATTCTCTTGTAAAATACACAACTTATTAATAAAATTATCAGTTCATCATGTAATCTAACAGAAGCTAAGTCCTGAATGTTGCATGTGTGGGGTTTTAGCGTTTCTTATGAGCTTTTCCAATGCAAGATTTGCCTTTCAGATCTCAACACAGGTACTCTGTTTCTATATGTAAAATATTATCAAGAAGTTGAAATTCTTTCTAGGTTTTGTCTATTTTATCAAAATGAACTTGAATTTCTTTTTGGGTTTTGTGCATTTCATCAAAATGAAGTTGAAATTCTTACTGGGTTTTGTCCATTTGATCAAAATTCACAATCTTCTCTAATGCTTTCTAATCAAAATCTAAAAATTTGTCTGTTTTGTTTTTTGGTTTATACAGATACTGTAGCAAATTTTACCCAAAATCAGAGTCGTACCAAATCGGTGTCTAAGCCACAAAGCAAAAGAGAAATCACAAAATTCTTCAAATTCATCATCATCAAATAAAAACAGCAGCGAGGATGATAGTAGCAAGAAGAAATTAAAGAGCCAAAGAAGTAGTAATTTACAGTTACAAGTTATTAATAGCCCAATCAAGAAACAGAAGTCACCTGAAAGATCACCAGTAACGACCCGAAGAAGGCCCATCAATAAAACACAATAAACTTATTATAGAATAAAAATTTAGAATGAATTCTTTTGGGATATAATATTTGGCGTACACAAGTTCTAAAATTTTTCTTCTTGATCAAAATGAAAATACAAATAATATATAAATCTCTATATCTATTTGTTTATTTGATTGAATAATGCCTTGAACGAGGGGTGATAATACCTATTTATAGGTAATTCTTATCTTCTTTTTTTTTTTTTTTTTTTTTCACTATCTTGCATCATTGTCTGCATCAATAGCTTATGTTAGTTAACAAAATTTAGGCAACTTAATTTAGGTACTCATATTTAACAATTTGCTTAAATTAGCCAACCTAATTTAGGCACTCACATTTGATAATTTGCCTAATTTAGGCACCCATAATTGACAACTTACCTAAACTAGGCAACCTAATTTAAGCATTTATATTTGTTAATAATCTCTACCTCATTTGTATAGCATCTCAAAATTTTCTTTATTATGCAAAATAAAATAAAATACTAAAAACATGTTATAATTTATTTATAAATTATTAGAATTATTTATTTTTCAAAATAAATAATAATATTATTAAATTCTCAAAAATTGAACTAAAATTTGAATTTAAACAAGTAAAATAACTTTAAAAAACTAGAGTTATCACTTCCCTGTACACTTGCACTATTACATGCTAACGATTTGTACACTTGCAGAAATTGCTCAACAAACGGAAACGGAGAAATGAAAATGTAGAAACGACAATTTCTAAAAATATAGGACACGAAATGTGAGGGAAATGTGTAAATATAAAAAAATATAGAGGTATATATATATATATATATATAAGAAAAAATGAAGTCGGGGTATATATTTTTATTTAGGGGTTGGTCTAGGCAAGCTAATTTTTTTTTTCAACTTGGAAACGAATTTCTGTTTATGAAAACAAGTTTTTAATTTTTTTTAAATTATAGAAATGTGCCCGAATCGTTTAGGATAAATTTTCGTGAGTTTCCAATCAGGAAACGTTTTCGAAACGCAGAAACGCAACCTTCTGAGAGTTTTCATGCAACATAAGACAAAACTATACTTTGGTCCACGTCAGCACGCGTGAGATACACGCGCTCTAATTTCAGATAATTAGGGGGCCAACAGATGACATTTGCCAAGTTAAAAAGTTAAAATGGTTAAAATAAAAAGTCAGGGGCAAAATGACCAATGATAACAAGTTCAGAGAATAAAATATGTATTAAGCTTTTTAACAAATTATAACAAGGAAAGAGAGATGACCCACTCCTTAGTAACTCTTTCTGATGTTATTGGAAGAAACAATGATAAAGAAAATATTATCAAACTTTTACAAAATTGTATGGAAAAATATTTGTTATTCCTGTTGTTAGAATTGGTGGTTTGGGGAAGATTGCCCTCGCTATTTACAAGAATGTATTTGATTAGGAAAATTAAAAATTTTAACGGATTTTCAAAGTCAGGGTATACAATAAAAACTTTATAAAAGTTAGAGAATATTCGATAATGACTTTTAAATATCTTAAAAATTTATAAAAATTAGGAGATATTCAATTATAATTTTTATAAAGTCTGTAAAAATAAATCGATATTTAAAAAGACTTTAAATGACTTTTTAGGTGCTAGTATAAATAGGAAATTTCAAAAATTTTGTTACACCCCCTCTCAAGTTTTCAAGAGACTTTCTTTTCTAGGTACAGAAGTCAGTAAGTTGAAAAGAGAAGGAAAAAGAAAAAAGGTGACTTTGAAAACACAATCTGGTATTTTATTTTTTTCAATTGTATCTACGATATATTTTTTTTCCTGTATTTCGTACAGATTTTACAATTTCATAAAATTGACTGTGAAGCCATGTGCATCTAATTTTCAAAGCGAAGAAAATTTTTGTTTTGAAACAACATTAATACGACTTTTGCCCACCAATCCACAAGCACCGTTTACCTCTTTTTTGTCCCAACTAATAAACCATGCCGTTTTAACTCTTTTGGTTTTATTGCAATTCATTGTTCTATTTAATTTTTTAATTGTTTAGTTCTAGTAGATGGTTGAACAAAAGTAATAAAGAATAAGATTTTCACGTGAGAATAACTATTTCATTACCCATTTCAAAGATTATGATTTGTTTACCCAGGTGTGAATAGTAAATTGGCACAATACCAACTAATCAAGAAGAGAACTTTAAACTATTTGTTGAGACTAAAGAGCAATAGAGAAGCCTTAAATTTTAGAAGAAAGAAGCCTAGCAAATTAGTATAGAGAAAGAAACCAAGTTTTTCATGGCTTCCTCTTCTTCTAATCAACAATGGAATTATGATGTGTTCCTTAGTTTCAGAGGTGAAGACACTCGAAATAATTTTACTAGCCATCTCTATAAAGAGTTGTGTCGAAAAGGAATCATTACCTTCAAGGATGATAGAGAGCTTCCAAAAGGGGAACCAGTTCCTCAACAACTCCCTAAAGCAATAGAAGATTCAAGAATTTTAGTCATCATTTTTTCAAAAAATTATGCTACTTCCACCTGGTGCTTGGATGAACTTGTAAAAATTTTTGAATGCAAGAAAGCTAGCAGGCAGATTGTTTTGCCCATTTTCTATGATGTGACTCCATCTCAAGTGAGAAAGCAGGACGGCAAATTTGGAGAACCCTTTCCCAAATATGAACAACTTTACAAAGATAACATTGAGAAGGTTCAAACATGGAGAGTTGCATCAAAGGAAGTGGCCAATCTCTCTGGATGGCATCTAAATGACAGGTCAGATAAATTCTTCTTTCATTTAATTGGATTCTTTTCCTTGTTTTATTATTGTTGTTGTTAATTTTTCAAATGCAAAATCCTATTCTAGACAAACTTTTAAGAGTCAGCTTGCTACTTTTGGTTTGCAATATACTAACAATTTGAAAACACAGATTTACTACATACAGCAATCAAATTATGTAAATGAAATCAACAATTAGGCAGAAAAGGAGAGACAAATCTAAAATTAGAAAAAAAAAATCAATGCAACACGAATTTGTTTCTTATTAATGCTCAGCACATGTTGCCATAAAAAATTAATGTAACCCCTGATTTATATTTGTTGTTTGTGCTAATATGTCTCTGTTCTGACCATATAAGAACTCCGACTTTGCAGAGATGAGTCGGACTTTATTCATGACATTGTTAAAGACATACTTAGCCAATTGAGAAGATCAAATCAATGCATTGCTGGGAATTATGTGGGAATGGATTCACGGCTGGAGACAATGCACTATTATTTAAATATAGGGCAGTTGAGTAAAGTCAGAATTATAGGGATATGTGGGATGGGAGGAATAGGAAAAACAACTATTGCTAGTGTTGTTTACAAGGAAATGTATTGTCAATTTGAAAGTAGCTGTTTTCTTGCAAATGTTAGAGAGTCTTCTGAAAAACACGGTTTAGTTTCTTTACAGAAACAACTTCTATCTGCAACCTTAATGGGAAAAGACATAGAAGTGTATGATGTTTATAGAGGGAGTGAAGAGATAAGAAATCGGCTATGTCGTAAAAGGCTTATGGTCATTCTTGATGACATTGATGAATTGGAGCAATTAGAGTCGTTGATTGGAAAGAGAGATGAACATTGGTTTGGTATTGGAAGTAGAATCATCATAACAACAAGAGATGAACATTTATTGAACCAATATGGAGTAGATAAAATATATAGGGTTAAGGAGTTAAATGATGATGATGCCCTTCAACTTTTTTGTTTGAAAGCCTTCAAGAATCATTACCCCTTAGAGGAATATGTGAAGTTCGCTAAGAAGGTTGTAGAATATGCTAGTGGCCTCCCTTTAGCTCTTACTATCTTAGGTTCCTCTTTGTATGGTAAATCTGTGAGAGAATGGAATAGCACATTGGATAGATTGAAAGAAATTCCGAATGAAAAAATTCTAAGCAAGCTTCAAATAAGCTATAATGGAATCCATGAGATGTCACAAAAAATATTCCTTGATATTGCATGTTTCTTTAAAGGAATGGACAAAGTTCATGTGATAAAGGTATTAGAAAGTTGTGGACTCTTTCCTGATAGTGGAATGAGGGAGCTTATTGATAAATCTCTCATCACTATTTCGGCTGGAACTGTATGTATGCATGATTTAGTTCAAGAAATGGGTCAGGAAATTGTTCGTCAAGAATCTCGTGAAGAGCCTGGACAACGTAGTAGGATATGGCTTTATAAGGATCTCTGTCACATCGAAATGAAGGATATGGTAAGCAATAGATCAGAGAGCATACATTCATTCATTAATTATGCTACCAATTTGAGGTATCTATATGTGTTTGCATCTTTGACGTTTGTTGTTCTTACCTTTGACGATCAGGAAACAGTACAGGTTAAAGCTATAGTCCTGCAATCACGGGAACAAAAAGAGGAGCATTTAAATGCCAAAGTCTTCTCAAAAATGAAAGAGCTAAGGTTGCTCGTGCTACAGAACTTACCCCTCACTCAGGAGATTGAATATCTTTCCAATGAATTAAGGTATCTAGAATGGTATGGATATCCTTTTAAATCTTTACCATCAAATTTTCAACCAGATAAACTTGTTGAGCTCCATATGCAATGCAGCAGTATTGAGCAAATGTGGAAGAGATCAATAAAAGTATGTTTTTATTGATTTAATTGCCAATATCTCAATGCTATTAATTAGTTTAGGGTTTCTGAAAAACCTTAGATATGATGTTTCTTTTTATACAGCCCATAAAGTCGCTGAAGATTGTTGATCTTAGATTCTCAGAAAATTTAATCAAGACCCCAGACTTTAGAGAGGTCCCAAATCTTGAGGAGTTGATTCTTGAAGGTTGTAGAAGACTGTGTGAAGTTCATCAATCTATTGGAGTTCTAAAAAGACTTGTTTCTCTTAACCTGGAGAACTGCGAAAACCTTGTGGCTCTTCCAAACAGCATGTGTAATTTGAAGTCTCTTAAGATTCTCATTTTGCGTGGTTGCTCAAAACTTGAGAAACTGCCAGAGAAGTTGGGGGATATGACATGTTTGGAGGAGTTTGATGCAGCTGGAATTGGTACAAGACAACTGCCATTAGCTAAACCATGGGATTTTCTTGTCCCATCATGGTTGATGCCTTGGAAGAATCCACATCCCATGGCTATGGTGTTTCCTTCTTTGTCAGCTTTACCTTTCTTGAAAAAACTAAATCTAAGTTACAGCAATATTCCTGAAGGAGCAATTCCCAATGACCTTAGTAGGTTCCCATCTCTAAAATATCTACTTCTTGATGGGAATGATTTTGTAACCATACCTTCAAGCTTCAATCAACTTACTCGGCTTAAAAGCGTTAGCTTTTCTAATTGCAAGAGACTTAAGTCGGTGCCAGATCTTCCATCAACTATTAAATATGTGTATCTGGATGATTGCACTTCATTGGAAACTCTTCCCAATATCTATGAAAAAAACAATAGTGCCAAGAAATATTTTATAAAACTTTCCAATTGCTCCAAACTGAATGAAAATCAAGGGAAAATGATCAGCATGGCATTTGTATGGCTGAAAAGTTATCTCCTTTCTCTCCCAGAATTTCGAATGATATGGAAGATGAGACAATGTTGTAACGATGCGAAAATGAAGTTTTGCGATAAGGTATGTCCCCTCCCCTGTCGTTAATACCTTGATATAACAGATAATCAGTTTTTTGGTCCTTAATTTGTTGTGTTTTTTATAATTTGAACTGTTGCATACTAAACGTTAAAGGTACTGATTTTGACACAGAATTGTATTGGTACATTGGATTGCGATTTAAGCTTTAGATTTAAAATGATAGTACCAGGAAGTGATATTCCTGATTGGTTCAACTACCAGAGTGTGGTGGATCTGCACTCTTATAGGAGCCGGTGGTGGTCATTTAGAATACAGCTTCCGCCGGATTCAAAATATAAGAATATTGCTGGTTTTGCTTTTTGTGCTGTGATCGATCATGACGATGAAGATGAGACAAAAATTCAATTTAATGAAATCGAATTTACAATCAGTAGTGAGAGGATAGTCGAGGCCACGGGCACTGTCTATGCCATCACAATCGGTGATAATGTATCGCACGGAAAGCCACACGGCCCACACCTTTTTTTCTGGTTCCTTCCCAATAGCAGGGTAGATCCCTCTGAAAAATATAATCCAACTGAGGTGCTGCTTTCTCTCAGGGACATCAGAAAGTGCGGGATGCGCGTTATATTTGATCAAGATATTGAAGAGCTAATCCAATTTGACAAACCTTTACAACATTTGTGAAGATTTCCATGAAAATTGATAGTGCAACTTAGCTTTGGGTCTTTAATGGATTACAAATGGTTCTAGGATGATTCATGTGGAGATTGATTGTGATTTGTGAAACAGTTGTGGATGCCCTTCCCTCAATTGTAATTGTTTATATAACTGCTTGGTTTAGTTGTTGATTTTTAATATATTTTAGTTATTTTTCTTATTTAATGTGTAATATAATTCGTAAAAATAATAAAATAAATAGTTAAAAAATTATAACTAATTATTATATTATATAGGAATATATCCGTACAGGGTCTGCGTAGCACACGAAATTTAACAGGTGTCAAGTTGCGGCAATATTTTAAGAGTGTAAAATTGAGGGTTCACAAGATGCAATCAGTTACAACAAAAAAAGTCATCAAAAGCTAGAGTTTTTATAAATAGTTAGTACAATTATTTTAGAACAGTTATGCTTTTTAGGGAGTTGAACAACCACACACACACACACACACACACACACACACACACACACACACATATATATATATGACTTATCATTTTCAATTTATCTATCTACTCCCTCAGCACTCAAGATCTTTCTTCAAAATGCTCACCTCTCTCACCTTCTTTCTTTCCTTTTTATTATGTCAAATGACAATAATAATAGTCTCTCTAAATTATCAATTTCATTTTAATTTGTGTAAATAAACATTTGCTAATTTCCTATCAATATAGCTACTATTTGTGAATATCAAATAATTATACATATAGTCAAAGGTATGTAATGGTACATAGCTAAAAAGTAAATAAATTAATTGTCACATCCCACCCTTAGCGACGTGACGGTCCTAAGGTATGGGTAACCATAAAGTTACCAACAATCCGTAGAACCCTACACTACAAATACTATCATTAATTACTATGAGCACTAGCAATCAAATTTAATTTAGCAGTATAACAACTGCAACTACCACAATACCCCAAGCTTATAACCTGTATCCTTATGAAGCTCTGTATGGCAGAAAGTGCATATCTCCAGTTTGTTGGGAGAAAATTAGAGAGAAACAGTTAGCAGGACCTGATTTGGTTCAGATCACTTCAGAGAGAGTTCCTGTAATTCGAGAGCGGCTGAAGACTGTCTTTAGTAGACAAAAGAGCTATGCGGATCCAAAACGTAAAGATTTTCATTTTGATGTGGGTGATTTCGTTTTCCTGAAAGTTTCTCCTATGAAAGGAGTAATGAGATTTGGAAAGAAATGGAAGTTGGCACCGAGGTACATTGGTCCATATGTGATTTTAGAACTAGTTGGAACAGTTGCATATCATTTGGACTTGCCATCAGACCTTTCACATGTTCATCATGTATTCCATATCTCTATGTTGAGGAAGTATATTTCTGATCCATCTCATATTTTACTGCCACAAGAGATTCAGATTAGCGAAAATCTGTCTTATGAAAAAGTTTCTGTAGTTATAGTGGATTTTCATATTCGTAAGTTTCGTTTTAAAGAAATCCCTATGGTTAAGGTAATGTGGCGTAATTACACTACTGAAAAGTGTACGTGGGAAGTAGAATCCGAGATGAGAGCGAAATATCCCTATTTGTTTTGGACTAGTTAAGTTATTTTGATATGTAAAATATTTTAATGATTTTATGTACCAAAGTATATTATCTTTATGAATTATTATTTTTATGTAAAATTCGAGGATGAATTTCTTTAAGGGGGGAAGATTGTAATACCTCGAATTTCGATTTATTATTATTGGGTATTTATTTGTGTAAAGTAAATTAATTAGTTTATTTATTTATTTATTTATGTGATTATTTAAAAAAGTTAAATTTATTTAAATTTATTTTAGATTTTAATTATTATTATTATTATTATATATGAAGATAAGGAACAGAAAAAGTAAAGAAAGAAAGGAAAAAAAAAAAGAGACAGAAAGTGACAGAACCGAGAGAGAGAGAGAGAGGCAGAAGAAAACTGCTAAGATCGCCGCCGTCCGGTGGTCAAAAAGCTACACGCGCTTAACCGTTGGAAAGAGGGGGAGGAGACGCTTCCAACGCCACTAGCCCGGTCGTCGTCCGCTGCCTATCGCCGCCGCACGCGCGGCCGAAGCGGTCACCGGCCAGCAGACT
Source organism: Vernicia montana (assembly GCA_949750685.1). Classification (NCBI taxonomy): domain Eukaryota; kingdom Viridiplantae; phylum Streptophyta; class Magnoliopsida; order Malpighiales; family Euphorbiaceae; genus Vernicia; species Vernicia montana. The sequence continues at coordinate 875 of CATKHJ010121562.1, read as the reverse complement.
TTCGACCACCGTTTCGTTGACTTTCGACCTCCATTTTCGACGATTCTCATACCGTTGGATTTGTTATCTCGTAATCTTCGATTCGGTATCTCATTTGTGAATTATGGTGAACATTTGAATTTTTGTCTAATTACGGTGTAATTTCGGATCTGCCGACGCGTCTTTTCGGCAATCCGTCGGTGAGAAAATTAAATGGTGTATATTTTTGGTATCCATGCTTCGATACGAATTTATTGACACTAATTTTGCAGCTATCCGACACCGTCGATATTTTTCGATGACTTTTCTGGCGACTCTCCGATGAGTGTGCCCAATAGTCCGAAATTTATTCCTGATGATTAATTTAGTATCAGAATGATTTATTTCAGCGTGTCGAAATTATTATGAGTTTAGATAGTTAATAAAATTTCATTCCTAATGATTTATTATATGTTATTTTCTAGATCGTCCAGGACCGTCATCAGCAGTTCCAAGTCCTAGTCAGTGATCGACTTTTAGTTTTCGACATCTGTGTTGTGAGTGATTCTAATATACTTTCCTGCCTTCCATGCATCTACATTTGTTGATTGAATATATATTATATAATTATGCACTATAAGATACAATTGAGCATTCTGGCACATGTATGTGAATGATTTATTAATTATGTATTGCATAATTATTGTAGATGTTGGATGGTATTGGGATGACACAGGAGTCACTAGGAATGTGATTATGATATATGATGGATGAGCTTTGACTGGTGTATGACAGCTCAGGAGCTTGCTCATCGCTCGCTGCTGCCAGTAGGGTCGCTGCATAGCTTCAGCCAGGGACAGCTGGTACCCTATGTATTGGATATTATGAGTACTTTTCAGTTAGACTCAGAGAGCTAA
>CATKHJ010121464.1:0-25552 GCA_949750685.1 Vernicia montana | reverse complement strand
GTCGAGTCCCACGCCATACTTTAGACCTGGTTCCTCTGCCTAAAATTCCAGGATACTCAATTGCAGCAGAACACTTGGCAGATCATATCCATACAGTGCAAAAGGAGGTACGTGATCAAATTGAGATTTCTAATGCCAAGTATAAGGCACAAGTTGATACCAACAGGCGTGAGCAAATTTTTAAATAAGGAGACGATGTGATGATTTATTTGCACAAAGAACGATTGCCGGCCGGAGGACATGGCAAATTAACACCAAAGAAAATTGGGCCATACAAAATTCTCAAGAAAATCAATGATAATGCCTATATCATTGACATTCCTAAATCCATGGGCATATCCAAGACTTTTAATGTGGCTGATATCTACAATTTCTATCCAGGGAAATCAACTAAACAAGTTAACTCAGGAACGAGTTCTTTACAAGTAGAGGGGACTGATGTAGGACAACAATAGTTCACATTACAAGTCCAATTAAGTTGCTATTACAGCTGCCTGACCAACTGTAATTCAATTGTGTGTTAGGTGTGTTTTGCATATTTTTTCTACATTTTCCAGCAGCTGTTCAACCTGTCAAAAAGGATTGCCCAACTGTGTTGTGTGTTAGGTATGTTTTCTATATTTTTTTCTACATTTTCCAGCAATTGTTCAACTTGTCAAAAAAGAATTGCCCGGCTATGTTAATTACAGTTTTTATTGATTTCCAGCCATGTTAACAAGCTGAAAATCACCTATCCAGCAGCCTATATAAACAGGTATTGTTGTTGTTTTATAATCAATTATCTTTCATTATTAAATCAAACTACTTGTGTGTTGTTAGAATTAGTGTTATTGAGAGCTAAAGATTGTTTCAATCTAACTCATATATTTCAAAGCAGATTTAGAGTTGTTTCAATTCTAAATTCTGTAATTTAATTGTTTCACCGCATCATATGTGAAATAATTCTCATATTCGCAACAGACCATGTTGCCAATCCCAATGCCAGTGATAGAGGGCAAAATATTTGAATACAAAGTGAGAACCAAACTAAAAAATAAGGTGAGCCCTATATTAAGAAACCGCAAGTTGTGCAAAAATATTTGGTGCCGAGTGTGATTTGGACTTTGGGGCCCTCTCCCAACAGTGAAACCGAAGCCGACATGCCTTAGTAGGCCAAAGATCATAGGACTCAATAATAAGCCTCAGGCTAACCTGTGTATGATGGGCGCATAGGTGAGCACATAGGCCCACTTACCTGTGTAGTATAGTAGAAGCAAACCAAAGTAAGAGTTTTTGGCGACTTGACTAACAAGGTGAGCACAATGTTGAGAAAGTCTAATTTGTGCAAAAGCTTTGCTGTTGGCTGTTGCGATGGTGACTTGGAGTTGGAAACTCCCCAGGACCAACGAGCCTACAACTTTATTTTATGCATAAAATATGCTCCATATAAGAATTATATGATGTGTTTTAGCACATCTCTTATTGGTTGGCCAAAATTCAAAGAACAGGTCGAGCACCATCATCAGCTTCTGCCAAATCTTCAACATTAGCATTTTGATCATCCACATATGCTTGGGAGCTTACCACCTGACCCATCAAGTCTTTATGTTTTAAATTTCCTGTCAAAACATTATAAGAAAGGAAAATACTTAGCTGGCAGCAATCCAGGTTTTCCATCTGAGACAATACCATTTCAAACTGCTACAATTTTCCACAAATTTAATCATGATTTAAATGATGTTATGTAACTGAATTCATTAATTCCTAACAAAATAGCCAAAATCTTATTGATGCTATGCCCCCTACTGCCTCTGTAATCAGAAGTGTCAAACTATCACTGACCCATCTTACAGTCATTGCCAATCTAGTTTTCTTAAAGGGTTACATGAAATGTGATGTTCATGTGATGTCCATCCAAATTTGTCCTTCTCAAATTTCAGATTCATGTCATAAGAAAAAGAAAGGATAAGAAAGGCCTGAGCAAAAGTTGAATGTATCAGTTTAACTAATGTCATTAAAGTACAACTAAGATAAACTTCGTGAAAAAATAAATGAACATTAACGTGATTAATATAGTTCCATACCCATCCAAAAAGTGCATTCACTTGGTGTTGTATGAAGAAGAGCCTTCACATGGAACAAAAAGCGTTCTATAGATCGCTTTGTAGAAGGAATTTTGCTAGTGACAGCAATTTGTTTCAAGCCCTTGCAGAAAGAACAAAGTTAAATTGATGGCTATGATTCTAATATTATTGTCTCATAAATAGCCATGTAGATTAGACTGACCTTTGCTTCAGAGCATAATGTCTGTATAGTTCTTGTGGCCTTTTGAAGCTCCTTCACCTAAATCATAATGAAAAATAAAATAGAAGTGCATATTAGGATTCTAACTTTTGTGGACTCCCCCACAGTAGTTCAGTGCACCAGATCTTACCAATCGGATTACAAGCTCATTGTGAGTTTGAAAGTGGGTCTGTAAGAAGTCAAACACTGTACAAGGTTTTAATTTTAGTACCCCAAGCAACTGCATGCATCTCAGATCCCATTACATATAGAAAATCATCCATATACCTTTGAGGAATGAATCAACAAACTTGCCACCATACTTGACAGCCATGGCATGCACAATTACCTGTTCGTTAATTCAACATATTAACAATTTCACACCTAAAATTTGAACCTAAAGAAGATAAAATTGAATGAATGAATGTCAGAATGACACCTCTGCAATTTTCTTTGGTTACCTTGTCATGAGTTCTGCACATATTAACTAATGAAACCACCACATTCACAGACCTTTGTATTTTCACCAAATGCTTTTCAATAGTTTCAAGCTGAATGCCAGTTTTTGATTTCCCAAGAATGACATCCCTGACCTAATCATAGGACAAGAAGAATTAAAATTCCATCCTTATGAATATCAATAGTTCATCTGCAAGGTCATGTAATGTCCAACTTACCGAACTGTTCAGAATGGCAAGGTTCACTTCATGCTGCAGATAACATCAATTCATAAAAACATCTCCATCAAGAAACAGAAAAAAACAGTAAGATTAAAAGGCATAAAAAATGTTAAGACTGTTGGAAACCATACCAGCACACGATACCACACTACAAATGTTTCATTACGTAATGTCTGAAAACCATGATGATCATATTCTGTTATTGTCCTAGATGGAGAAACCTAACACAGAAAGGGAAGTCCATTTAGGAATGGTTTACAAAGCAACAAAATCATGTTGTCTGGGATGAAATGATATCATTCTTCCACGGTTCAAGCAAATCAATGTTCATTTTTTCTAAAACCCAAATTTCTAATATAGTTACTCTAAAATTTAATTTCTACTTAATTCATTGGTTTGTGATCTTGGCATATATCATATTAGGATGATCCATTCCTTAATTCTCAGTGAGATCCAGAGTAATGATTCTTGAACAAGATTATTATTGAAAAAATTTTTAACACCTGAGGCAAAATGGAGCAGGCCAGCTCATCCAGCAAATCAGATTTAGACTCACTATTCCCGAGGTAAATGTACAATATCTTCTGCACAATGTCTCCCTGAACACCAGAAAATCCAAAATCTAAACATGCATGCTTATTTAATTAGTTAATTAAGAGAACAAAGAGCTAAAGAGAACAGCAGAAGTGTCCACACTTTGTTTTTCCAACCATTCTCAAGATTTTTCTCATCCCAGTTATTTCTTAAAAGCTTCTGGGCAGAAGCTCCAAGTCTACTGCGCAAGGTTGGAAGGACCCTATGAATGGATACTGATTGTGTTCTTTTACCAGTGCTCTCCATCTCATCAAGGAACGTCTGGACTGAGGTAATAATTGATTCTAAGGTAAGAAGAGATTCTGAAGCCAAAATGAAGGAGAATGAACATGCTGCAGGAAGAAAATGCAAATCATGCATTTACCATTAGAAAAAATAATCCATTATCACCATAAACCAACTTTGAAAACAGGACAAGATTTAAACCTGCATTCAACACATCTTCTAGAAATGAAGCAGCACCTAGATATAAATATTCCATTGTCCCAGGTAAAGGGCTAGGCTGTATGACAAGAAAAACAACCTCAGATCTTTTGCTGGGCTGGAAGGCTTCAAGCAGATCTGAGAGAACTGCCTTTTCCGTTTGAACTTCAGGAAGGTTTAGCATCTGTGATTAGGAACAAGATGAGGATAAGAATTTCATGTAAATAATCAACTGGCTATTGGTGGCCAATGTGGAGGCAAGATTTTTAAAACAAGACTTACCTTACTGAAACAATGAAGTACTTCTTTTGAAACTAAAATGGAAACCAAAGATTTTGAAAACACATTTGCTATATCTGGGTTGCCAGCAGATGCAGAATACACTTTCCAATGTTCTTCACAGGTTTCAGCACCTATATTGCATTTATTCAAAGATAAGAATGTGCTATTAAATCAAGTGTTTTTTTTTTGTTTGTTTTTTCTTGCATATATATAATCAAATTTTATTAGTAGAGAATAAGGAAAACTAATAAGAACAAAGTATCCTCCTTCCATATGACACAAAAAATAAGAAAATAAACCAACTACAGAAACAAATATAGAAATTAATACCTCTTCATATTAGATATATATAGAGACATCCCATCCCTTTACAGAAACACATAAAAAAAGAAAAAAAAAATCACTGAATAGTGCATTGGCAAACTTTGATACTTGGAAAATATAAGATTCCCCAGCTTTCACAATAACATAAAAAAGCCCAACCAAAAAACAGACTAGAAAACAGTATGAAGAAAGAAGAAATGAGGACCTGACCAGCTACCATAATAGCATATAATACCTCTTTTATCCTGTCAACCTTTAAAGCTTAATTTAAAAAATCCCTGTCAACATGCCCCAGCTTCATCATTAACATCAAAAATCCAAATACAGAAATGGACTAGCAAACAGTATATGCAAGAAGAGATTAGAATGTGGCCAGATACCATAAGGAAAATTACACCTATCAAGAAGTCTTCCAATCTGCAACAAACCATTAGTATTTCAACTAAATTGGATGCCATTATCTTACCATGTTTAAGAATAGAAACTGCACTGTCAAAATGCTGCCTCAGATTTGGGAAGAGTGGTCTAATTTTACTCAGGAATTCTTCTACAGTCATTCTGCTGAAACAAGGAGCCACACTTTTGGATCTGGATGAGATTTGCTTTCCAGAAGTAAAGCTGTCCAGCTTGTTGTGAAGATCACGCAAAAGGTATAGATATAGGGGTAACTACCACAAGAAATAACCCATTGGCCATATTAATGATAAAACTCCCTTTTTTCCAATTAATTTGCTAAACCAAACATAGACTGCAATTTGTGAAAAATAAGTTTGGTACCTCAGCTCCAGGATCAGAGCAACAGGACTCCTGCTTCTGCAATTGAAAAGGCATATTAATGACTTGAATCATTCTTCTATTTACATTGACTAAAATACATCATAAACAGTAGCAAAGATACTAATGTTTTCAACTGATCAACTCTAATTTTTAGGTGACCAGACTGGAGAGCAACATGCAAACTTACCAAAGAAAACACAGTGCACTATAGCCATCACCATCACCCAAAAGCTAATCTATAAGGATTTTTTTTTTTCTTTTGCTAATTGCGAGGTACAACTGGAGTTGATGCAACTGATATGTCTCATAAAAGCAGTGTAAGGAGAGGTGCAAGTGGACCCAAGAGAGGTGCGACAAGGGGTGAGCAAACAGTCGGTTCGGTCCAAAACTGAACCGAACCGAAAAACCGAAAATCATGTTTTTGTCCCACCAAACCAAACCAAAAAAGTTCGGTTCAGTTCAATTCGGTTGGTCGGTTTGGGCTTCTGTTGAGCTTCTTTTTTTCCCTAAATTTATATTCAGTTAATAAAAAAGTTAAAAAAAATTCACATATATTTCAGTTAATAAAAATGTAAAAGCCATCTAAGCATGTTCATAAAGAATTTCATAAAGAAAAGCTCCCCTTTTACTAGTTGTCTAATATATTTTATTTAATAAACATATATAATATAAATATATTTTAATATATATTCTAAATGATATAAAAACTTCGGTCGATTCAATTTTAACCAAATTTTTTTGGACAAAAACCGAACCGAACCGAAGTTTAATTTGGTTTGACATATTTAAAACCAAACCGAACCGATGCTTTTAAAAAAATTGAACCGAAATAGTCAGTTCAATTTGGTTTTTCAGTTTTGGTTCGGTTTTGCTCACCCCTAGGTGCAACTAGTGTGGCAAAAGAGGCACGTTCAATGTAGATTCTCAAAGCAATTGCTGATAATATTAACATGTTTAGCTTGACGTTCTCTAGAATTGGAACAATTCATACAAATATTAAAGTTGGTACAATGAGAATTTAATGAAAGTTCTGGATTTATTTAGTCACTTCCGATGGAGATGTGAAGTTTATAGGACACTTTTGGAGAACCTTGTGGAGGAAATTTTGGACAGAATTGAAATATTCTAGCACTTGTCATCCACAAACAAATCGTCAAACAGAAGTTGTGAATCAAAGTCTAGGTAATCTATTATGATGACTTGTTGGGAACAACACAGACTTGGGATTTAGTCATACCTCAAGCAGAATTTGCCTACAACAATTCTTTAATCAAAGCACAAAGAAGACACCATTTGAGGCTGCCCATGGACTGAAACCTCAACATGTGTTTGACTTGGTGCCTTTACCACAAGAAGCTAGAGTGAGTGATGAAGGGCAAGCATTTGCTGATCACATTTGCAAGATTCATGAAGAGGTAAGGGCTGCTCTAAATGCCAGCAAAGAAGCCTACTCTTTCTCGCTGCTAATCAACACCATCGTATGCAGGAATTTGAAGTCCTCCAACAAAAATCTCAAGTATGAATTTTGGAGTCCTGAGATTTTTGTTTAGATAATCTCTAGTTTGAATTTTGGAGGGAAAGTTGAATTTTGTTTTTCTGTTGTAAGCTTGTTGTTCCAGCAGGTTAGTGAGGTTAGATAGCAAGTCCATGTTAAAGTTGAGTGTTCAGTCAACTAAGACTTAGGTGGTGTTTGTAAAATTAAAAATTCAGTGCTGAAAATTTAAGTATTGAATTTTATGTGCCGAATAATACCAGTGATACAGTTTTTAAATTGTAAAATTATTTAAAAATTTAATCATTTATTATATTCACTATAAATTTTAAAGTTAAAAATTTTTTAACTTAATTAAGACTTTTAAAACATACGTTACCAAACAATTTAAAATGATTAAGTGCTGAAAATTTTAATTTTAAGTGTTGAATGGTGTTATCAAACACCACCTTAGATAAAAGTGTAAAGCTAAGCAAGGTTGGGGTATGAGGCTGTGTTAAGGCCATTCTTTGTACTTGAAACACTCAACTATATAAAGGTTAGAATAATGAATGAGAGTTACTGCCCCCTAAGAGGTTCATTTACAGAACCTGTGTTTGTTGTGCTGTTTGAGTTTGTGAGAGTGTTTTCTGCCCTCTGAAAACTCCAACAACACCATTGGCTATAATAAGAAGTTGAAATAAAAGTTTGGATTTTTTAGTCATTAACCCAATAAATAGCAAGATTTCCACTTTTCTTAGTCATTAAACCAATAAAATAACAAGATTTCAGATTTGGAAGATCGACTTTAGTGTAGGAGAGATGATTTTAATTATTGCATGTTAATGCAACAAAAAAGATGAAAAGAAATCATTCCCCTTTCTTTTTGTATATTTTGCAAAGTACAAATTGTGAATGTGACATGAATGCATTAAAGAAATTTTAACAGGCCAAAATGGTGGAGAAAAAATAAATTACATCACTCCACAAAATCCAAGAGTTAACAGTTCGCAGATGAAACAGAAACTCATTGTAAATGCCATGCAATAATATAAAGGAAGAAATATCACAATTTGCTGTTAATATGAATGAGCGTATACTCACCTTTGAAAATTCCAAAAGAGAAAAGCATTGAATCAGAAGAGGCCTGAATTTAAATCTCTGTGCATTCAGAGCCCTAGTAGCTGCAGGAGCTTCTAAAATTAGTGGCTCAGTAGAATTACATTCTTGGCCTGCTGAATCAATTAACTTCAAAGATTGACCACAAGAATCCTCATGTAAGACCTGTTGGGTGGTTACATCTCCCTCTTTCCTCAACACATCAAACATTGTTGGCTGCCGAAGTTTTTCATTTTTCCCAGAACTTGTTGATGGCCTTAAGACCTTTTTACGTTTTCTCTTGTTTAGAGATTTCATATCATGTGTTTTCTTATGCTCATTCTTATTTTCCACATGCACCATATTGTAGGCATGACCTATGAGAGAAGTTCGAGAATGCTGCACATTAAAATAGAGCTCTGGTAAAGACATAGGATGGCATTGGATGGAATTATTTAATAAGCTTTCCAGAAACCTGCATGTAGAAATTCTTTCAATCAGCATCGCAAGATATAAAGGCAACTTCAATATGATCTATAACAAAAACTACAATGACTTCATTACGTATCATCATTTGCTCTTATCTCCATTTCCAACAAAAGTTTTCCCCCTCGCTCAGCTTTCAAAAGTAGGGAGGCAATTTCATATACAGAATCGTGTCATCTCACTTATGCATATGTGTGCATGTGACTGCTGCATAGATTTAAATCGCGGTTGCGGTCACGGTTGCGTGTAATGGTAACGGGGTTATCGCGGCCATAACATAATAGTAACAGCCAACTGCTACGCAATTTTACCACAAAAATTGCAAATTGAGAAATATTAACATAAATCACTAAATCTAAGAGTTATAACTAATTAATAAGCATAATACTCTATAAATAAAGACTCAACATGTATAATTTTTTACCAAAATTAATAATTTAGTATACTAAGTAGTGTTACTACAGTAGAATAATTAATAATTATTCTAAATTAATAATTTAGAATCTGCATGTGAAATGCAGAGAATCTCTGCATTCACATGCAGAAAATTCAAATGGGTGGCCCACTATAGTCAAAAGGATGGCAGATTTTTTTTTTTTTATGGTGGCAGAAGTAGCAGTAACGGCCATAACGGCCGGCCGTTACAGCTACATTTTTTTTAACGGTAACAGGCCCTTCAATTTCTGTTACATAACGTAACAGCCGTTATTTAAAACTATGGACTTCTGTGCTTGTGTGTTTATTTCCATTCCAGTTCAAAGTTAGTCTACCTATAATTCAGGGTTTTCACAGGATGAAGAGCTTTTATTCGAACTAAACTAAAGAGGTAAAATAATAATCTTCCTAAACAATATAGATCTTACATAGATATTCTACTCTTTCTATATGGAAAATCCAAATTATGAAGTTACACAAAATATGCCTAAACAACTATCTTTCATGATGTCCAAGAATAAACTCAAAATTACTTGAAACCCAGGAATATAAAAAATAAATCTTAAAAACCCTAGACACTCCCATGTCATACTCTCCTGGTTGAAAAAGAACTAGTCCTCAAGTTTGGTACAATAGACATTTTCTTCTTGCTAGTAAATATTTATTGAAAACATTGAATCTCCCAACATCTTTTTATGATATCCATCCATTCGGCCCAATAATTTCAGATAAAATTATCAATTAATAATCTTTTAATAAATAAAGCATCATATATTTTATGCAAAGTGTTTATGAATAGATCTTTCATAACAGCTAAAATTATCAATTAATAATCTTTTAATAAATCAGGTGTTGTGAGATAATCTCTGCTCTACCATTTCCAACATGGTATCAAAGCTTTAGATGATCTTTTAAGGGGTTTGTGGGTGAGAGAAAACAAGTGAGAAAGCTTCCTCAAAAGAAAGAAAGAAAGGGAGATTTCCTCCTTGTCCTCATCGTCAAAGAACTAATCATCATGAAAGCAAGTATTGGAAGAAAATGCAATGTAGAAACTACAACAGATATGGTCACATTGAAATTTTTTTCAAGCTGAAACACAATTAAGCACAGCAGCCCCCTACTTATCAAGTCAATTACATTGAAGATCAACATCAAGTTGTTGATCATTTGTTAATGGTGTCATGGATTTCTAGCAAACAGACCAATATAGAAAAGGGCCATAAGCCATAAACTAAAATTTGAGGGTCCTACACATGTCCAAACCTGCAAAAATTTATAGAAAAGGGCCATAAGCCATCAACTGTGAGTTTTTTTTTTTGGTTCAACATGAAGCAGCAAGAAGAACTTGAAGAAAATTATATGAAGTAATCTTGGGATGCTCTCAAAGGAACTCTCAAGGAGTATTTCTTTTGAACTTTGATTCGGCCATTCAAAGTTTAGTGTTTTGAAGTGCATGAGAATGTTGTGAATGATGAAAAAAAAGGAATCAAGTGAAGAAGAAATCAAAATTAAGTTTTTAAGTTACAAGTTAAGGTTTTGTGGTTCCTGAAAATTCAAGGAAAAAGTTCAAAAAAACAACACTCAGTTGCTATTCCTGGTTCAAAAAATGAGTTCCCTCTTCATTCACAAGTTGTTGAGACTAAAATCTTGTAAGAAAGATGAAATTTTTGTTGTGCGACTAAAATCTTGTAAGAAAGATGAAATTTTTGTTGTGCTTCAATCGAAGAATTATGAAGAAGCAAGAATTCAGCAAGTTTTGGTTCAAAATTGTTGATGACAAAGAAGAATTTGCAAAATCAGGCTTGAGGATTGCAGTTCTGAGCAGCCTCCAGAAATTCTAACCAAGGCCTTGCCTAAAGGAAGTATTTAAACGTTAAGGAAGACCCTTGATTCCAGCAAAAGTGCAAAGGAGGAGGGTTGAAACCTGTGACACTTTTGTTGTGACAGTAGACTGGTAGTGTGATGTTTTTAGAGGGAAAACTTGAATTGAAATTGGTTTAAGTGTTAGCAATCTAGTTAGTGAGGTTAGGTGAAAGGCTTAGGTTGAGTGTTGAAGTAATTGAAGTATGGGTTAGATTTGAGATAAAGTTAAGTATGGTCTAGATGGAAAAGTAAAGCATGGCTGCAATCTACTTTTGTACTTAAATTCCGATAACTAAATCTCTATACAAGCTAGAACAATGAATGAAGATGCATTTTAAAGTTTCAAATTCCAGAACCTCTCTCTGAGTTGTGTGTTTCTCAAGCTGCCCCTGTGAACAGTTTGCAAAACCTATTGTCTATGTATTTCTTGTGCGCGCTATGAGCGTTTGTGACTGCGTTCTGCCCTCCAAAATTCATCAATTCAAAGTAGTCATCTTTCTTTCCCAAAGAAAGTATTCACTAGATTTTTTGAAGAAATTAATATGGAGAGTTGCAAATCAATTGCAACTCCTCTTGTAATGAATAAAGAACTTTCAAAAGAAGATGGAGATACCAAGGCAAATTTCAAGTTTTATATTAGTATAATTTGAATTGTACCTCACTACTTCAAGACCTAATTTAACGTTTGCTACTAGTTTATTGTCCATATTTAAGCAAGCTCCTAGTCAAACACACCTTGGAGTAGCAAAGAGAGTGTTGAAGTATGTGAAGGGAATTGTTAAGCTTGGAATCTAGTTGTTGAAGGATGAAAAGAGAGTTTTAGAAGGCTATTCTGACAATGATGAAACTGGAAGCATTGATGATTGCTGAAGCACTTCCGCATACGCTTTTACCCTTAAGTCCGGAATTTTCTCCTGGAATACCAAGAAGCAAGAGGTGGTTGCTCAAATTACTGCAGAGGAAAAACAAATGGCAGTAACATTAGCAACTAACCAAGCCATTTTGTTTGAGGAAGAAATATTTGAAGAGGAAGCAACTCTAATCCATGTACAACAAGTCTATTATTCCCATAGCAAACAGCCCTATCTGGAATGGAACCAAACACATGATGAAGTTCATTTCCTAAGGGAAGCTGAGAAGAACAAGAAATTCACCTAGTGTATTGCAGGTCTAAGAACCAAATTGCAGATTTCCGAACCAAGCCACTCCTAAAGCAAGATTTGAGGTTCCAAGGGAAAATTCTCGAGGTTAGGTAGAAAAGCAATGTTAGTTCAAGTGTCTTATGTAAATTGAGCATAGCTCAATTATAGAAAAAAAGCTAAGCATGGATATAATCTGCTTTTTTGTACTTTCTTTTGTGAATTGAGCTATATAAACTATACAATGAAAGTAAATATACCCAAAGAGGTTCATTTTCTCAGAACCTGTGTGCGTTGTGTTGGTGAGCTCTCTCCTCTACCATTTCCCACATTTCCAATCGAGAAATGCAAACAACACTCACAAAAGCTCCTAGGCATGCATCTAATCCAATTATAATAGTAGGTACAACTTTCATCAAAGTTGTATATTAATATTGTTGCAGGAAAAGTTGTAATTGCTACAAATTCAATCTTTTTGTGCAAAGAATGTATAGCAGTAAATGAATGAATAGAATAGATCATTAAAGTTTGCAATGTACACATGCATAACTAAATTATTAGAATTATCATCTATTTCAAAGCTACCCGATTCAATGTTCTTAATGACTAATTTATTTATTAAAGTGATGCTATTTTCTTATTTACATATTAGTGCTTCATAGTACAATGCGAGCAGCCTAGCCCACCAAAAGTTGGCATCTAATTCATAAAATTGTACAAGGGATTGCTCCCTTGCAAATAAATAAAATAAGAAAAAACAAACATCGTGTAGATGTAATGCACAAATTATAAGCAAATTAAGAGTGCTAGAGCTTACACTAAGTTCCTCAACCGCTTCAATAGTTTCACAATTATATCTTCCTTTGCAGATTGGCTTATGCATTCAAATCCTCGAGCAACTTGCGTACAGAAAGCATTAAGCTACATGCAAAACTACATGCATTAAAAGCCAGAAGTTATATTAAAAATGCTTGAAATAAAAACCCAGCACAATCTAGAAGTAATTACTGTCTACAAAGATATACCAATTCTCTTATCCAGTTGATTGCATAAAAAAGAGAAAGGCACACAATTTCTTTCTGCTTTGCTGTTAGAGACCGCCAACCACCTATACTGAAATACTAGCAATACACAAGACAAAAGTTGTCAACAAACTGAAGACTAGCAATACCTACACACTATCTAAACATAGAAAACCAAAATGAAATCACAAAGATGTTAATAAGATAATGATGGATAACATAGAAGTTCAAAGCATCTTAAGCTCCAGGAAGGTGAACACAGCTGCTTCTGAGTGCATTGACTTTCAAAGGCTTACTTGCAAACAAAAGCTTCTTCTAGACTTCTTTCAAAGGTATACTTCAAAATTAGACTTATTAGGAAACAAGAAATTATATTGCTTTCATTTTATCCAAAAGTATACTTATTTTGAAGTATATTGCTTATTAGGAAACAAAAGTATATTACATTTTATCAAATTATAGACCCTACTTGGTATCCTAGTTTTACAACTTAGTAGCTACTTGAAACACTGATCCAGATTCAAGGTAGAACAAACAAATTTTGATCAAGACAACTCTTTGATGTTAAAACAACAGGGACAATAATGCATCAGCAAATAATGGCAAGAATAGTATTTTACTTGGCCTTGCCTTAGAAGAGGGAAGGTGTAAAGGGCAACCCAGTAATGCATCAATTCCACCAAGAGATCCCTGATTTGCCAACCTCTCCACCTGAAAAATTGACATAAAAAAGTTAGTCCAAATATTTGCTTTATTGTACATATCCTCGCCATGCCCTAAAGACCCTCCACTTACAGCCGAAAGTAAAAGAAAATAAGCAGGGAGAATTTGTAAAGAAGTCGTAGACCTGCACAAAGTAAATTTCAACTCAACATTCAATGAGATATAGATGAGATAATTTAGAAAGATAGAGAGGATGGCCAAAACATTACTGCAAGGAAGACGAAGCCAATGGAAAGATACTCAAACAAATAGGAGATAAGTCACCATCCAGATTCATCCACATTTCACCTAAAAAGAGAACAAAAAATATAGTCTACACCCAGTTTGATCCCCCAAACAACTGTAAGGAAAGATAAAACCGGAAAAAGAAGAAAAAGAAGCAGAGACTGCATCACTAATCCCACCTTCTAAACCTCCATATGCTTCTTTACCATGCAATTGCCCACAATCAAGATCAGATAGAAACAGAGATTCAAATTCTCCAACATGCTTGGAAATCCTAGAAAAATAAAGACAAGTTGAAATGTAAGATGTGGCAATTAATCATTTACTTACATGGCGGAGAAGCTCAACTGCCAACAATAGGTTGTCATGCTTACTGACCATTCCATAATTGTTGGGTGAAGTTTTTTATGTTCCAGCATTACAGTAAGTTCATCATAAAGGAGGATCAACGGTAAGTGCAAATGTTTGCAAGAATCCAAAGATATTCTTAAGAGTTCCAAAGCCTCCTCACAGTTGGTTTTCTGTGTCGGTGATATTTAAGAATGGAGCAAAGGCATACAAAAATGTAAGATTCAATGTTGAAAATTAAGTAGAAAGTTGGAAAAACATTAGCAAATATCAAAATTTCATCATACCACAGGAAAATAATTAACGAAGGAAAGACAAGCAACCTTAAAAGTTAATCTTATTCACTTCAAAAAACAGAATGAAAAGTACGTAGAAAATGGCAGCACAGGATACAAATTAGAGCATGCAATTGCAAAACCAATCTAATGTTTCTTCCTTGTATAAATGTTAAATTGAAAACAATCCATCATACTAGAATCTTCCGATCTATTAGAATCTGTTATCCACACACCAGACTCTCGCCTGAAACCTCGTCTCAGTTGCTGGGAAGTTATAGGAATATCATGAGACTATCATATCCAGAGTTGCCTGAAGCCCATCTCTCCATTTCTGTCATCCGCATTCCTGAATGTTGCCAAGAGATCTGTTGTTTAATGTTTGACACTTTCAGTAAACGCAAGTTCTCTTGATTTTAATTTCTCATAATAAGTTCCCACCTCACAAGATATTGCTTGCTGCTCTATGTCATGATATTGCTGAAATATTAATCAAAAGGAACAAAAACAATCTGTATGCAATAATAGCATTAATTTATTATTCCAATAAGGTGAAAAATGATGGTTTTGGCAACTCCAACAGCAAGTTGATGAATTATTTGACTCAAGAAAGAACATAGAATAGAAACTTCGCATGTGGATCAGTGACAACAAATAATTTTTTGAACTTTGCATCACTTACGCCTTAGGCATCTAATAAAACTGATTTATATATAGAGGCAATACACTTCTAGGAAGATTGAAGAGATTGTAACAAATAAAACAATTTCACATCTGCTAGCAAAATGAAGTAGGTAAAAAGTGTTGGGACCATTGTTATCTGTTATGTGGTACATTCAGGTCGCAGTATGGGTATGGATACAAAATACTCCAATTAACTTAGTGCATTAGATGTAGCTAATAACCCTAACCCTAAATTAGGTTGTAGATTTGACAAAAGAATACTGAAAAGAGAGAACTAAGATATGATAATTCACCCAAAAGGGGAATCTTCTGGTGACACAGCCAAGAAAAAAAAATACCAGTAAATTAGTTCTTTTATTACTCAATATCTCAGAAAAACTACTTCTGAAATTGTTATTATAGCCCCATATATAGCATAAATCCAACTAGAAGGTTTTTTTTTCATTTATTGATATTTTTCTAGAAAGATTTTAATGGATATACCTCATCAAGCTCAGGGGCTGAATCTCCTTCTTCACCTTCTTTTTACAGGTCTTAAACATGGTAGGCTCTAATGAATGATGTTGAACCTCAATATACCACACTGAACATCAGAGCCCCTATGTTCTTGAGAGACCTGTTTCAAACTTAGTCTTAGATTTTCAAGGTTATATTGAAAATGAAGAGGAAAATAAATTCTACAGATTTTTAGTTCTTGATTTATTTCATCTCTCTTCCTTCATTTCTCATTCCAACAAGTGGTCAGATTTTCATGTCTTTGATTCGAGATGAAACATGGCTTCTTCTTTAAGCGTGCCATTCTACAAATTCCACTCATCTTCAAGGGTAAGAAGTATGTTTTTTGGTTTGTGAAAGTGAAAAATCTGGAAGGACATACATGTCCTTAAACTGAAAAAACTTGTTAAGCATGTGCATGTCCAAATTTCTAAAATTTGTTTTAACTTGTTTAGAATTTAAAGAAAATCATTTGAAGAAATCCTAAGATACACTCAAATAATGAGAGTTACTCTCAAGGAGTTTTTGTTGTGATAGATCACCACCAAAAGTTGTGAGTGATGAAAACAAGATTCAAGTGAAGGAGAAATTAAAATTAAGTTGTGAAGATTTAAGTTCCAGGTTATGTGGTTCTTGTAAGTTCAATAAAAAGTTGAGAACAACAACTCCTGGTTCAGAAAACGAGTTCCATCTTCATTCACAAGTTGTTGAGACAAAATTATTGTAAGAAATATGTATTTTTTTTGTGTTTGAATCCGAGAATTATGAAGAAGCTTCCAAGGATTAAAGTCTAGCAGTAGGTTTTGGTGGAAAAGTTGTTGGTGACAATAAAATTTGAAAAGCAAGCTTGAGTACTGCAAGTCTAAAGACCAATTTGCTGAAAACATAACCAAGCCACTTCCTAAAGAAAATTTGAGATTCTAAGAGAAATGTTAGCAGTATCAAAGAAAATTCTCGAGGAGTATTGAGAATTTACTTAGATACTAGCAAGTTACTTTGTATTTTTGTGGGAAATTTGAATTTTGAATTATGTTAAGACTTGGTAGTGGGATTAGATAGAAAGTGAACTTACTTGTAAGTTAAAAAAAAATACTCCCTCCATTCCATTTTAATTGTTGTTTTTTGAAGAATTTTTTTTTTTCAAAATATTTGTCGTTTTAGAAAACCAATGAAGCATTAATGATCTTTTTCCAATTTTACCCTTATTCATTATGAGTGAAAAGTATTAATAGAATAAGAGAGAAAAATTAATAGGGTATTTTAGTCATATTAAATTATTTTTCACTATAATTGAGGCTATTTAATAGATTTCTTAATCCTTGTGCAAAAAACTTAAACGACAATTAAAATGAAATAGAGGGAGTCATATTTAAAATTGACCATTAAATCTATAGCTCCATATTATAAATTTTTGTAGCATAAAATTTTTCAAAGTATAATGTATTATGCAAATGGGTTTTTTTTTTTTTATAATATATTATGCAAAATGGGTTGACAGCCTTTTTTATTAGAACATGAGATATATTAAAAAAGAAAAATAGTTAAAATAAGGCCCATAGCTATTGTAGAATGGAAATCTAAATTTGAAATAAAGCCCACAAGTATTGTTTTAAAGGAGGCCCAGATTTAAAATGGAACCTAGGGTTTTAGAGGGAGTGAACAAACAAAAGAGTAAGAAAAGGAGAGTTTTTGTGCAACGTAAGAGGGGGAAATAGGGGTGAAAAAAGAAATGTGCACAACAGTCACCAATCTTCCTCTCCTCCTTATCTTCTTCCTCTTATTCTTCTTTAGCATTGGAGATCTAGATCTTGCATCATCACAATCCGATCCACAAAAGTACCATGGTTCAAGATGCATGTCCCAGATCATGGTACCACTAAGGGGTTAGCAAATTAGGTAACTATGGTTGGGACAAATAGCATTTTCCATCTACAAATACGAAATTCAACTCATGACAATCAAATCTTAGGAATTAGTCGATCTCATTCCAAAATCAAAGAGAAAAAGGAAAAAGAAAAAAGCGGAATGATAGAGTTCAACTAAATTTGGAAAACATAATAGGAAATCTAGAATTAGAAAAGTCAACTTATGACAACCAAATCTTAGGAATTAATCAAATCTTATTTCAAAATTTAAAGATGTTTTGATCACATGTTCACAAACAACATATTAGCCTGTCTTTGTAATGAGATGTAATATTGTGTACATTCCTTATATAAATATAACTTTGTGCACATGGAAGTTGGCCTAAGTACACACCTCGTGTAGGTCGCAACTCTAATTGTTCGTCTTACTCCTTTTATTGTTTAACCTGCTCCATTTATCGTGTAACTACTATTGTTTGTCTTACTCCTTTTATTGTTTAACTTGCCCCATTTATCGTGTAACTACTATGCCCACTACTAATTAGGCATTATTGAAGACATTTGATAGAGAAAAAGTACATTTCTATTCATTATAAAAAAGAAATTGTACTCCAAGTTGTGTGCTCTTACCTAGGGTGACAAAAATGTTAATACTTGGAGTCTGATGTAGATGAAGAGCATATTTGCTATATTGCATGTTCATTTTTTGGTTTGCTTAAGTTTGCTTTCATCATTCGAGTCAAACTTTTTAGAAGATGGGGAGAAAGATGCAGTTTATATTCCTCCTCATAGGTGTAGCACGAGTCCTAATGCAAACCAGTGTCAAAGAGGAAAACCTCTTCACAACTATTATTTTTACTTTAGCCTTTCTAATAGTAGGAAGCATAATAAGTAACTGTATGTTTCTGCAAGGTTATTTACACTTTGTTTGGGAAAAAAGTTGAGTGGAGAAAGAAAAGGAGGGGAAAATTTTGAGGAATAGAATGTGAAGAGAAGAAAATAAGCCTTTCCCCTCTATTTTTTGGAATGAGGTGAAAAGAGAGGGAAAGAAAACATAGGAAAATATAAATGAGTTGTTACATGAAGACAAAATAGAGAAATATTTTTATGAGCAATAATGTAATTTCGTTTGAAATTGAATTAAAAAAAATCCCACTTTCACCACCTCTTCTCTCCACTTTTGAAAGAAATGTTTGTGGACCCAAGGGAAGAAAACGTTATTCAAAAACCATTCCCTCCCTTTTCACAAGGCTCCCAAACAATAGTAAATAGTTTTCTCTAACCCCCTTTCCTTCCCCAACCTTTCTATTCTTCCCAAACAATGTGTTAGCAATTTTCTATTTTATTTCTCCGTGTCCAATTTAGCCCTCTACATGCACATTTACTTTTTTTTTTTTTTGTTGAATTGTATTATTTTTAAAGTTAGACATATGATTCTACATCAATAAGCCAAGGTAGCACCTAGCATGTTAACATGTCTTATGCAAATAGTACCTTGATTGTGATGCCTAAGGAATTCTGACTGTAAAGCTTAGAATCTTATCACTCTTATTCACGTTGTCAAATAGGTTTCAATATAATTCATGTCTAAATTCCCCCTTGCTCAAATAACCTCAAGTTCTTCAAATTTCCTTAAAACATTGTGTGTTCTTCATGTTGCTAGGCCTACAACTTGTCTAAATCGTCCAAATTATGAACAGAACAAAAGGACAATTGAGAGAGGAATAAATACCTCTCTCCTCTAGCTTAAGACCCCTGGACTTTGGAACAGGTAACATTGTTTTGATGGATACTTTCTGTTCCCATATGTTTGATGCCTCTCTTAGGAATGCTTTAAAATTGAATAATTTTTAGATCCCCTTCTAAGTTAATTCTTTGTTTGTATTTCATTCGATTGAACTCTTCTTTGCTCTCTAAATCGCAGAAAATCAAAAAATGAATAATTAAAGCACCACCTTCAATTTTTATAAAGTAACTTGCTGTAACTTCATCGAGAATCAAGACCATAAATATTACTCCCCCCTTCCTCTACAAATAATAATAGTCCTTATTTCCTTTTTAGAATATCCAAAAAAAAAAAAATAGTGCAGTTTCCTTCTCAAGTTAAATTTATTATTGTATTACCAAATATTCCCTTTAGTCTACTAATAATTAGTCGCACTATTCTAAAATAATTAATGTTATTGACCAACCAACCATAATAAGGGTAAAATAGTAAAGAAACAAAAATTTGTAATCTTTGTGCTAAAACAAATGTAGACTATTATTTGTGGATGGAAGGATTATTAATATACAATTTCTGTACATAAAATTCATATAAAGCAGCTGGTTATTACTTCATTAAGACCATAAACATCAACAATACTGTCACCTGCTAGTTCTGTACGCATAAATAATCTAGACTTTCCTAGCATACTTATCCATACACTATTTCTTCCAGAAAAGCAAAATAATGCCTACACTATGCTTTTATTATCTCAAATAAGCCAATATTAGAGTCTAGAAAACATAAATGTAACTAGTTAAGTGACAATTCAAAGTTCCAATAGCTCTTCTGTGGCCCAATCAACATATTGTCAAAATCTCTCCTTTAAATTGATGGTTTCATTTTTTTAATTCACTTATTGGTCCAACAAATTGACCAAAATGTGTCTTCAAGTGTACTAAGCATGGACAAGTTCAGAAAAATAAATAAATAGCATAACCACCAAGTTCTACAATTGCATAGTTGAGATGATATTAGACCCACCTGAAATGATGTACTACTAACTTCATTTGTATCTGCAAGACGAGAGATTATTTTCAGATTTCCAATTAGACCCATCTTTTTGTACTTCAAATCTGGATGGCTGACCTGCCAAATGGAAGCCAAGACAACCAATACACCATAATGAAGACTACCAGGTGAAAAACAAATGAGGGGAGGGGGAGGGGTGGGGTTGGGGTTGGGGGTAGAGAGAGTAAAACAAGATACCTGCTTTCGTACTATCATTAAAAGTTCACTTGCAAATGAAGATCCAAAACATTCTGTACTAGATCGAGCTAAAAGCAACAGGTCACTGAAAATTTCGTAAACCTGCATCATGGAAATGCTAGTGAAATTGGCATAAACTACAAACATTCAACCTACAATGCCAATAATAATTATAGTCTATGGACTAGTAACCACCTTGTGTAGATTTTCACTGCTAAACCCCTCCAAGTAATCCAATATACCTAAAAGATATACAAAAAGTACAAAAACCTTTTTTATGCATGAAGAAAAATAATTAAGGGAACCAAGTGGGGTGCAACTAATCACTACTTGTATGAGTGTCAAACATGAAATGGTTAAGGTACCATTTATATGAGTAGAAAGTGAAATTAACTCTTGGGCATATTTGGAGGCTAGGAAAGCTAAGGCCTCCAAAGCAGAATTCACTTCAAAGCTAACACCAGATCCCAGATGAGCTATAAGTGCACTAAGAACCTGCAAAGACGCTGGAATAAGGCTACAAACAAGTAACCAATAAAAATATATATATATATTTCTTTGAGTTACTTACTTCCTGTCTACAGTTCGTATCACCAAACTCTTCAAACAAACAAGTGCAGATGTGAGCGCCAAACTCCCTTGCCTTTTGTTCTCTGCATGCCAATAAGTATTCGGACAAAGAAAGAAAGGATGGAAAACAATCCTGATAAAATAAATAAATAAATAAATAAGGAGACAATAAGAAGAAGTTCCCAAAGCTATTGTAATTCAAATAATCATTGGAATGAAACTATTCTTCGTTCCATATAATTTTGGCATATACCTGTACTAATTTCTTGTTCCCACAAATACACTGGTCAACCATAATTTTCTGAATACAATTATCAACAATTTTCTTCTTAAGAATCTTTTGAATTGTCTTTTGCATGGATTCACCATGCATGTATATCAACATAAGGAGCCACAAGTCTATGACTTTGTGATCCTGGGGCTTCTGAAGGGTAATCAATTCATTCAGAATCTCTTGGCGTAGCATCTGCAAATAATAACAGCAAATATAAATGGTGAAATGAATAAAATGACACAAGTCTAAAAAACTAGCATCAGTAGAATGGACTTTACATTCTTAAATATAAGACTAGTTCTCAAGGCATCAAGAATAGACGCCTCAGTATTTTCCATGAGTGATTTTCCTTTGAGTTTTTTGTGCTTAGAATTTGATATTCCTATGAACTTAAGCTGCTCGCGAATCTGTGATATTATTCTTCGAACATTCAGAGGTGTTGCTGAAAGCAGTAAAAATCTAAGTAAATAAGGCATTTGTTGGCCGTCAATTGTCCTAATGTAGGACATTGCTATAGTAACAACCTACAAAAATAAGAAAAAGGTTCAATAGAGCAGTTTAAGATTTTAAGAGCAGAAATGAAATATTAAAAAAGTAAAAAAAGTGATAACCTGTTCTTGCAACACCTCATCCAAATTAAGGTTGGAAAAACAATCAAGCACAGACATTATAATAGAAGACTCTTCCTGGAGCATTTGTCCAAGGGAATCAACCACAGCCTTCAAATCAGTGTTTTGATCGCCAATTATCTCCGGCAAGGATCCAATAATCTCTTTCTTTAAGTGTAGAGGACAAATAGAAACAATTTGCATCAATCTATCGTACAAGGCATTAGAATCAACCATAAAATCAAGCCACCGAAATTGATTAATGATAAGCCGAGCAGCATCATCTTCGAGCGAACAATTTTCAGGATGCACATCGAAATATTCAGGAATTTTCTCAACAAGTAACTTCTGGAGGTCCAATTGGATGGTCGGTACCAACAAAAGTTGTCGCATTAAGCTATCACTTATGCAATATTGATTTGAAGAAACCAAAACCCTGCCAAAATCAAAAACAAAATCAGAAACCATCAAATTCAAATTCAAATGTAATTACAAATTTCAGAAACGGACCGCTGAAGATTTTTGGGGGAGTTTATGTAACAGGATAAACCAGCAAGGAATTGGGAGCGCATGGCACGGCCATTATTGGAAGCCGAAAATAGGTTTTCGAGACGGGACCGGAGCTTGACGAGATCAGAAGGAAGGCAGGGTGGGTCCGACGGATTGACCAGCGTACAGCCTGCATCTGCCAGTATAGATACCATTTTGTCAATCGCTGCTAATGAAGGATCCTCCCCACCACCGTTGTTTTCTGAACATGACGGTTGTTCCATGGCGGTAGATTTGGGGATTTTCGATGGAGGGAGAGGGGAGTCAGAAGACAAAGAGGAAGACCTTTTCCGGGAAGGGAAATTGCACTCTCACAGCGTCTTTTGGCGGTATTCTCTTAAGGTGCTACTGCTTCGACTTCAGAAGAAAATGACTTTGCGAGTTGCGACAGAGGTAGAGATGGCGCCAAATTGCAATCAATTTCCTCGTTGGGGCATAATTTGGGTTTCCTTACAACAATTGGTTTCAAAACCTAAATTTACCAAGAAATGAATTCCACAAAATTATAAATTACTGACAGTGTATAACAAATGAATCATAAATATAAAATTTATTTATAAATAAATTCTAAGTAGAATTCTATTTTTAACGAAACACAAATTAAAATATAAAATTTAATTAATTTTTATATTTTTATATTTAAAATAAATTTAAAAATATATTTTTTATTTTTATTTTTATTTTTATTTTTGAAATGTTAACAATATAATAAATATAATTAAAAAATAAAATAACTAAAAATAAATATATTTTATATTTATAATTGATATTTAATTTATAAAGAATAATAAAAAATTAGTTGGCAAAAAAAAAATATTAGGAAGAGTGAGAGATGAAAAGGGAAAGAGCATGAAAAATAAAAAGAAAGAATATTTTTATAATAATAATTATTTTGTAGGATTCATTTAGAAATTTCATATATTTTAATGAAATTTGATTTAAGACATGTGTAAGTAGAGAGGGATGAAAAGATAAAAGAGGAGAAAGAGGAACATAGAAAGGAGAGAGAGAAAAAGTACTAAAAAAAAAGAAAAATATATATTTTTATCCATAATATTATTTTGTTATTTATGTGAAATCTATTTGAAAATTTCACATATTTTAATGAATTTTAGTTTAGTTATATTCAATTCAATAGAATTAAAATAAATATTTTTTTTTGAAATAAAATTAAATTTCATTAATTATCAGTAGCTGAATACAAATTCCAATAGAAAATAACCTGATATAAAATCAACTACCCCAATAAGAGCAAACTGATTCACAGATCGCAAATGTTCAACAGAATATCCAACTGCTATATAGTTAGTTTTAAAAAATTGCGACTGTAATAGTGAAATAATGTGACAAATCATTATTCTCTTTGCGAGTATTTGAAACGTAACAGTGCACAGACATACCACCATACTCATAATAAAAAAAACAACTTCCAACAAGGGAAAACATAGCAAAACTTCCAATAAGAGAAGACAAAATAACATAAAAAAAAACAAAAAACAATCTAACACAAAATAATAAAATAAAAATTATCATCCTAACAACAGTAAGTACAAACTCATCCACAAACATATGGTAAAAACGGATATGGAAAGACGACGACGAAAACAAAGAGGTAGAAAACGAAATCGAGCAGAAAAAGCGTTGAGCGATAGTAGAGGAGGACACGTAAGTAGTTGATGAATAAGTAGAGTCGGTGGTGGATGTGGTAACAACAGTATGGATGACACTATTCATATCAAATCTAATATGAAATATTGGAACCATTGCCAATCAAAAGAGAATATTGGCGGTGGTTCAAAAAAAATTTAAAAGAGAACTAAAGAAAAAAAGGAAAAGAAAATAAATATTTTTTTAATGTCTCAAACATAATTTTTTTTAAAAATATAGAATTTGAAATGAATTCGACCAATCAACTAGTAATTGAAAATTAAGTACTAATTTGAAATGAATTCGACCAATCAACTAGTAATTGAAAATTAAGTACTGAAAATTGAAAATTTAACAGCTCATTTGGAGAAAATAAATTCCACTCCAAATGAGCTGTTAAATTTTCAATTGGTGGTTGATAGGTGGGTTTTAATTGAATTAATTAAATTTTATTAATTTATATATGTATATATATTATATACTAGAAAATGCTTACCCGCGCGTTGCTGCGGGCAAGCATTTTCTTTGAAATTACCTTGTCAAAAAATGTCCAAAATATATTTGAATAGGTGACATCCATAGCTATAAATTATCAAAAATCGAAAAGGTAAGATTAAATCACTCCCTAAGAAAATAAAAAAGTCATTTTTATTTCTATATTTAGATAAAATCGAAAGAGTAAAATTAAATCACTCCCTAAGAAAATAAAAAAAGTCATTTTCATTTCTATATTTAGATAACTTTCCTCACTTCATTCTCAGTTTCCACTATCCTAATAGCAAAGATGATGGACTTTGATGTTGTACCTCATCAGAGAAGCCCAACAGATTATTCCTTCCATTGTGGAAAAGAAAGACATTGGGCTAGAGAATACCAGTTGACACTCATAACTGAAAATTATCAAAATCGAAAGGATAACATTAAATCACTATGTAAAGGGAAAAAAAAAAGAATAAAAATAAACAATATTTCAATGGAGACGTACCTAGTAAAAGCTCAAGAAGAAGCTGCAAAAGCTAGCGATCAGGATTTTGGTGCTTTGCGAGAAGGATTAGGTTATAGGAAAAGAAATATTTGTGATTTTAGGTGAATCAAGTTTTGAACAGCAGGACCATAAATCATTGCAACAATTCCACTGATGCTAAAGTTCTAATGCATTAAAAATCATACATGAGAACAATATAGATGAACAATACCAATTAGAAATCTAATTGGCGTGCCGAAAATGTCTAGAATATCTCTGGATAGCTGACACCCATAACTGAAAATTTATTAAAGATCAAAAGGATAAGAATATATCAAGTTCAACTATTTTTCACCTCACATTGATGATCACTCTCCAAGAAGAGTAAAAATAAAATAAAAATGGACAATATTTCAATTGAGATGCACATGATAAAAGCTTAAGAAAAAACTTGAAAGGCTAGTGATTGGGATTATGGTGCTTTGTGAGGGAGAA
>CATKHJ010121387.1:0-11537 GCA_949750685.1 Vernicia montana | reverse complement strand
TTAGTGAATAGGCTCAATGTAAGAGACTGAGAACAATGTTGGAGTATTGCTTGTATTTGTGTTAGCAAGAATGCATGTACCTTTTGTCAGTTTAATTTTGAGGTATTTATAGGAGATAGATCCTTACAAGAGTTGAATATGGATTTCCTTAACCGGTTCGGATATAGAATGGATTACTGCATTGTTCTGATCCTTTTCCTGCTTGGATACGAACTGAATGGCTCTTTATTTGACTTTAGTTAATGGGCTTGTAAATATATTATATTGGGTTGGGCCCAACTTACTTTACTACCCAGATCGATATATTTCGTCCCTTATCAATGATTTTCCCGTCCAATTTGTTATGTCAATATTTCGTTGATAAATTGGATTACCGATGAAATATTTATAATTATTAATAGAATATTCCATTGGGTAGATTCTTGTAGTGATTCTTCTTGACTTGTAAAGAAAGAGAAAAAATTATGATATTTTGCAAAAATATAGAATAGTATGATAATTTAAAAAAAAAAAAAATAAAGGTAAAAGTGTTTTGAGAATTTACACATTGGAAAAAAGACATTATAGTCAACTAAAATAAAGGCTGGAATGACAACATAATAAAAATTGAACTCAAGAGTTGAGTTTAAAAAAATAAAATTTCATCATGTATTAAAATTTATACGTACCAACACATATAATATTTTTTTATTATTTTTTAATTGGTCCATATATAATAAATTTAGTCCATATATTAATTTATATTAATATTTAAAAATATCAAAAGATATTATTTAAATTTAATAAAAAATAATAATAATTTGCATATGTTATAACATTTTAAAAAAAAAAACACAAATGAAAAAAAAAAAAAAAAAAAAAAAAAGAACCAAAACCCATGCAAAGTGGAGACTCACTAGCTATTTTTAATTTAGAGTTTGGTAAATTATAAAATATAAGATTATAAATTAGAAAAAGAATTATTTTTAATTTAGAATTTGGCAAATTATAAAATATAGATTATAAAGTAATATTTTCTGATGGATAGTTATTAAAGTGAAAAACTCAAACTTGGAGAGTGAATCCATACACAAAAAGCTTCCATCTGAACAATAAAAATTCAGTTGAACCACGTACTTGAAAGATAACTAAACTACAATAAACTTTCACTCCATTCAGTATCTATAAAATTGTTAAATTGCGAGTTGAAATCCCTAGTCGAAGCCTCAAAAAAAAAACTGAATTGCATCGGTTCAGTTTGGTTCTCTCAGTTTGATTTTCTGTCATAAACCAATGCTCACCTCACCCTGTATTTGAACTTCTGATACAAGCATTAAAAGCTTCCATCTAAATCAAAACAATTTCCATTCTGACACAAAGTAAATATCCTATTCTTGTCATTGAGTTAGAAAAAAAAATCTACGTACTGGGTACAAATTTACTGTGGTTAACTGAAAATCCCACGAAAACAAAATGTTACTGGAACAGTTTATACAAAGTCCTGTTCTTAACAAAGAGAATCTACTAGCAAAAAAGCATCTGTCATCTTACATTAGTAGGTAGCAATGCCAATGCAGACTCAATCAGATTTTCCAACTTGCCTCTCAATGTGGAAACTGTATTCTTTACTATTTTGCATGAACTCATCTCCTCTTCTTGTTGCAGGGAATGGAGCTGCCTCTCCAAGTACCTACATAGACTAGCTTCTGTGACATTAACGAGATTGAGAGAAGCATTGGTGTGCATAAATTTTGTAACAAGAAATCCAGCAAGGATCTGCTGATCAGCCTTCACAAGCTCTGATATGAAGGAAGGGAACAGTATTCTTCTGAAGATTATAAGTAAGATTTCCTTCTCTGTGTCTACATGTTCTTTCTTTACTCTCTCCATTATCCCCGATAATTGGGCCTCCTGACACAGGCGTGAGAAATTGCCAGCCAAGTAGCATAGATAAGAGAAAGTAGTGCCATATAAGGATTTTGTTATTATAGTTGACAAAATCCCAGATGACATCACAAGAATGAAGAACTCATGGTCCCTGCCAATTGTGTCCGAGATGCCTCCCTGTTTCAGCCTTTCTTCAACTACACCCAAACATTGCAACTGTATCGGTTCATAGGGCAGAAGAAGCACAAGCTTCAAAGCCCCAAAACAATCTATCTCAAGTAAAACCTGACTCAACGTCCTGGCACCATCTTCATCTAGCAATATTCCATTAGATTTTGATAACGATTGGTCAATCAGTCTTAATATATCATTGATCTGTGACACTGCAATCAGTTTTTTGAATATCTCCATCCAACACACATGTAAAGGATGAACACAGAGGGAGTTATCTATTTTCTCTTTCTCTAGAGATTCTACTTCCTGAAAGCTTTCCCATCCTTCATCCCAATCATCATTATTCCAGTCATTGCCTGCTTCAGATGCTTCTGCAAGGTCTGTCTTGTCTCTTCCAGCTACAAAGAATCCTTCCCATTCTTCCAAAACGGCAAGCAACACCTCAATATCAGCATTTGAACTGGACACTTCACACAACTTCAAGTAGCAAGAGACAGCTGTCTCCACATTCAAGAGATCATCGGGAGTAATTTCTATGCTGGGGGAGATGACTGCCAAAAGCTGAGATGATTTGAGTGCAACTAAGGTACTTGTGAACTGGGTAGAGGCATCTGTCTTATCCGGCAATCCATGATGGGCAGTTGTCTCACTCTTTTTAGTTGTAGAGAGCAACTCATCCCAACCCTCCCATGCTAAAACTTTGGATTGGAGCTCTGCAGAGAAACCCTTAATATTTCTACCCCTGATCAACTGCATAAGCTCTAGAACATAAACTCGAACTTTACTTGGTAGCTGAGAATTATCAGAGAACTGGGCCATTTTTTCCCAAACAACTTGCCTGACCATCTGCAAATCCTCCAGCTGACCTTCCAACTTACTCAAAGAAGATAACAAATAATACAACTTCTGGTTTTCATGGGATCCACTTGCCAAGTCTTTTAAAATGGGTTCCAACATATTTGTAAAGAGATGAAGAAGATCCTGAGATTCACAGTTAGCAGATGAAGTTGCACTGATATCATTCTGTGATATTGCTCCTGAGAACACTTCTGAAATGGCTCCAAAGCCACAACCAGAGAATACCATGGCTTCGCAGAAAATCAGAAGCTCAACAGCAAGATCACCAATTAACCCATGAGTGACATAGCTGCCAAGGGTGCCCCAGCTCTGACTTGGTGATACACTGTCCTCCTTAACCAACCTCATAAAAACCTTGAAGCAAATTGATGAGCATTCAGGATGGAACATGAGTTTTTCCACTGAGCTCTCATTAGATGCAATTTCCTGCATTTCTTCAGTCAATCTGAGCCAAAAGTTCAGAAGGATGATGACACAATCCTGCCATGTTGAATTATCTGGAATACTCCCATAACAATCGTGCAGAGGTATAATCACAGTTAAGTATTGCTTCATAATGTCCAAGGCATCTGAAGGTGCCAAAAGTCTGATATATATTTGGGAAGAATCATAGGTGTGCTCAAGTTGACTAATAAACTTCTGAACCATTTCAGTGTTTCCATAATTGAATTCCATTCTAGCGCTACTTTCAAGCATTTTCAACAAACTAAGAACATAATGTTTATACACATCTCGCCACAACATGAGACCTTCAGGCACTGAATTGGTATAGATGCTAGTCAGTGCTTGTACCATTTTTGCCATAGGTTCCAAGTTAAATTCATTGATGTGTGCACAGATTTCACTGCGTAAAGATTGGAAATTCAGACCATCTAATCCAGCAACATTCTTGAAGTTTAGGTTCTTAATAAACGAAACCCTTTGGCACTCTTGCTCAAAAACCTTGTATAAATGAGCTATCTCAAGATTGGATAAACTTGAACATTGGTGTATTGCTTGCAATGATTGTTTTGTTTCTTCCAGCTGCAAGTAGCAGTCAGAAAGGAGACCATAAATGCAGGCAAGACGCAGCTTGTTGCACCCATCAATCGCAGGGTACACAAACAAGGAAATGATTTTGATGGTTTCAGAAGCACAACCAACTATCTCTCCTTTGACTTCTGAAATTTCAGCTATAATATCATCATCAGTCCAAACTTCAGAAACAAGAATAGAACTTAGGTACCTTAATAGGACCTGCAGAATGAAAAGAACATATTAATCTAAAAATCTAAAAAGTCAAACAGGCATGTGAATGCGATTAACTTCTACAGATGTTTGAAGATGAAGGCAGGGAGATCCACATACCTCAGTGTGATTTAAGCCATAAGTGCCGGCTAATTTTAACATGTCCTTCACAATGCACTTCTTTTCCAACTTTACTGATTCAGTCAAGGAAAAAACAACACTCTCAATGTAGTTAAAGTCACCAGACAGAAAGCGTGCAGTTTCAACCCCAGGAATGATTTGCTCCAAAACTCTAGAATGTTCTGCTACACGCTTTTTCTCTTCTAATTTGTGCTTCCATTGCCTCCAGAATGTTGACTGTACTTCATCAATTTTGTTGATCTCATCTGAATTCAAAAGGCAAAAAAAAAAGAAAAAAGAAAGGAAAAATAACATCATTGTATCATTGAACTGGAAACAGAGTGTTTTCAACTAACAACAGATATTAGGTTTAAAATCACATGAATATTGCATGCAAAGTTTTTCTTTCTTTCCTTTTTTTTTTTTTTTTTTTTTTTTGCAAGTCAAAAAAGTTCAAAAACAAGTTACCAGAACTAAGTGGTGTGTGCTTCTCTTTAGACTTCCTCAACAATAGCTCCCTCCTTTGAGAAGGACCATTGCACTCAACTTCAAAGTTATGTAATGAACTATAAGTCATCCCCACATTCATGATGCTACAAATCTCTTGGTAGTTCTTCCTTATCTTCAGCTGCTCTTCTATTACTTCTACCCCACTAAAGGCATCCACAAGATTCAACAAGAAACAACACCCCATGACATCCTCCTCTTCTGTAACAGGTGGTTCTATAACTGATTTTGCTAGAGAGGCAATAACGTTGTCTTTGGGAGCAAAACCATTTCTCACCAACCAGGAAAGAGTAGTTATCAAGGCTTGTGTTTGTATGCCCACATATGGTTTTCCAGGAATAAAGTCAGAAAGTTTCTTATCATTTACAGCTTTCCTACTCAAGTCAAGCAACCATGGAAGTTGGAAAGCAGCAAAAGATAAGATTTTTCCATTTTCTCTCAAAAAAGATTCCAAATCAGTTTCGCACTCAATCGGCAAGTTTTTAGCAACAAAAGAAAGTGTATTCTTTACTTTACTCATGGAAGATTCATGGCCATCACCACTTGCTCCATCAACCAGTTTAGAGCAATCTTTGAGGTCAACAATATCTTGAATACCAGGCACTGGAAGTGACATAATTGAGGAATCTTGAGCTGTGAACTTAGGAGAACTCATCCTCGTCAACATCAGCACAGTGTCACACTGGCCTTGCATGTCCAGATCCTTCCATGCATGGAGAAGCTCACCAATAGATTCCTCATCACAATGACTCAAAGCAAAACCTAGTAGCTCTTTTCTGGAGCTGATATCCATATTTTCAAGTGCAGGACCTCTTGCTATTGCAGCACATAAATCCCAAATAAGACCATGTCCTTTTTTAGCCAAAACAAGGCAGAGATCAAATGCCAATTGCAGATCACCAGCTACAGCAGCTTCTCTAGCAATAGCTTCCTCAACAGCTGATATATCATCTGAAGAGTTCAATCCGAGAAGTTTAGCAATCTCAATGAGTTCATCAACATGTAGATAAGCTCCAGGTTGACTGGTTATTGCCATTTTGACAATCTCCATAGGATCCCTTATCTGCCTGAATTGCATGGGTAGAAGGGTCACTCCAAGGTTTGGAAGCTTAACAGTAAGTGCCTCAATTGTATCAGCCTCTGCTTTAACATGTCTGCTACTTGGAAATAAATTTAGGCATTCCTTAGCCTTCCAGATCTGCAAAGAGTTGCAGAAACATAATCAATAAAATATGAAGCACCATTATGGGTTGAAAAAGAGAGAGCACATTCAAAACAAATCAAGTCTATTATTAGATATTAGAAGTAACATACAAGCATGCACAAAGCTGAACATGGATAGTAACATACAAGCATGCACAAAGATGAACATGGATAGTAACATACAAGCATGCATGCACAAAGTTGAACATGGATAGTAACATACAAGCATGCATGCATAAGTTGAACATGGTTCCTTTGACAATAATATACTAGTTAAAAGATTTTCTTGAGGTTAAAAGTATCTCTAAAAAAAACTTCAAATAGCTATTATTTGAGAGTGCTTTTGGAAAAATATATGAAAACTACATAACAGCACGATAAACAATACATCAAATTTGTTAATTAATTTTGGGATACATGATGGATATAGAAAGAGGTGAACATTTCAAATCCTTGGCAAATATCATAAACCATAGGATAAAATAACATTAATGTGTACTTACTTCTGAACAAGAGAGACTAGAAGCTGAGAAGAAGAATTCCCGTGCAGCTTGAATAACAAGATTTTCTGCTTTCTCTGATGCCAAGGCCACTGAACTTGTACCTTTTAGATAATTTCTTGCCAGAGAAAATCTCCCAGCTTTCAGTAATCCTCTGCAGAATTCTGTTAACATATACTCTAGATCAAGAAATGGAAAAGCCTTCTCTCGCAAGCATTGCATATCACGCCACATGGTTGCCCAGTCATTATCAAATCGACCTGGTTGTCGTCGGACAAATTTTGAAAGCATAAGGCGAAGAATCTGCTTTACTCCTTTTTCATCTGCATGGGCCTCAAGGAAGAAGTTCATTGGCTTTGGAACCTGAATACAAGCAACAAACATTACCATCAAATTAGTGGACACAAAATGATATTGTTATATAACAGTTCCAATTTCATTAATTGAGTCACAGTGGTTTAAATTTTTAGTGCCACTACACTGGGTAATCTGTATTCCAATGTCATTTATAAATGGCCAAACAATTTCATGCATCATTACAATTCCATAAAATGACAGTAAAGAACATATTAGAGCATGAACTGCCTCAGATAAAAGATTGACTAAGATGATGGCCCTATAATCAGACCATGATCCCACTCAGTAGGTACTAATTACTATGGACTTCCCACAGAATGGTTCAACAAAGATGCACATGCAAAAATACAGAATCAAAATACTCAAGCACCTCTGTGAAGTTTTGATGTGTAACAAGAAATTGAGACCTAAAATCACTATTTTGCAAGCGCAGGGAGAATAAAGTTTAGGACCTTGAACCAATATTGTGGGACATCACCAAAAAAGAAAAGCAAATCCAAAGAATCCATTCAATCAATGCCAGTGATATAATCTCATTTACTAAAATTATATGCAATACTAGGAAAACACAAACCTGGTACAATGCCAAAATCCTCCCTGCTTCAATATGACCTTCTGCAAGTTTAAGTCTTTTCTCAAGGCCATTAATATATGTTTCAGCATCTGTAAGGTCAAACTTTCTCTATTATGTTCAATAAAGATTAACATCAATATTCACTACACACCAAATATATATTGACATGCCTTTTGGAGGCCCATTTAAATCTTCATGCATATTTCAGTCTCCTATAGCAATCTAGAATTTCTTAGATATAAAATGAAAACACGTTGAATTTACCAAAACACACATTCATTGGAAAAATGATATGGGTAACAATTAAAGCCGCTAATGTAGGCAAGGAAATCAAGAAAATTCAAATACTACTTAAGATTACTTATGGTACAGATTCTATCTAGGATTTATTTCAAATATTGCAGTATATTTCTAGTCCTGTTAAGTTATTTACTTAAATAAATAAGTTGATTGTCAAGTATTTTAAGTGTAAGGAGCAAACAGATTTGCTGGAAAATCTGTCCCTATTTCTTTAGGAGTATTTATCTTTATTTTTGTCTTATTTTAGAATCCTCATTGGTTTAGGATAATAGAATTCCTTCTAGTTGAATTTGGGAGTCAAACACCCTAAAGAATTAGGACTACTTTTGGTATACTCTAGGATTGGGAATAGAATCCAATTCTTGGAATAGGATTCCATTTTTTGCTTTGGTACACAAATAATCTAAATTTTTTTCTATTTTTTTACATTAATAACTCCAATTTCTATTGATATGATATATATTTTTAAGTATAATTATTAATCTAATCAATAATTCTATTTAATTATTTAAAAATAAACTTGGAAATGAATGTCTAAGGTTTTGGATTCTTATTCCACTTGGATTCTGATTCCAGGGTGTACCAAACAAGCCCTTAAGGTTTAGGGATTAGTTGAGACTTGAGTCTTTAAATAACAATGCTTGTAGTGCTTTAAAGTTCATTTTCAATCTCAAATTTCACCAATTTATGCTCTTATTTTTTGTTGTGTGATGCAACTCTAGCCCTAGAAAATGTGATGCTTTCTTGATAGGAGTGAGTCCTAGATCCTATTAGTGTGATGCTACTAATTTAATTTTCGTTAACTTAATTTTTCCTCTACTTTTCTAAAGAAATTCAGATATGCCATACTAATTTTCACGTCTTAATTCTTGATTTCTATAAACCCTAGCCTTAATCTCCTAAAAGCCAAAATGTTCCCTAGTTGGCCTCAATTTTAAAGACAAACTAAAAAACTAACTGCCCACTCCAGGATGAGAAGAGAATGTCATATCACCATAACTTGATAAACTTGAAAATATCCCTGAACTTGAGAAACACACACTATCATTGGAATGGCATGCAGTTTCTAAGCCAAGTCCTAATTCTAGGTAAAGAAGGAACTCACGAGATATGGTATGTATAGACTAATATTATCACACTGCTAATATGCCATACTAATTTTCAAGTCCTAATTCTTGATTTCTATAAACCCTAGCATTAATCTCCTAAAAGCCAAAATTTTCCCTAGTTGGCCTCAATTTTTAAGACAAACTAAAAAACTAACTGCCCACTCCAGGATGAGAAGATAAGAGAATGTCATATCACCATAACTTGCTAAACTTGAAAATAGCCCTGATCTTGAGAAACACACACTATCGTTGGAATGGCATGCAGCTTCTAAGCCAAGTCCTAATCTTAGGTAAAGCAGGAACTCATGAGATATGGTATGTATAGACTAATATTATCACACTGCTAACTTCTATAAATTACAAAAGTAAACCAATCCAGTGTCTACCAAGTATAGCTTTATTTCTTCTCCATATATAAACTTCACTCTGTGTTTGTATGTGTGTGCATGGATGCACATGCATTTTGGGGTCAATGTCCTTATATTTCTCTAATACCATAATAAATTGAATAGAAAATAGTTAGCAGGAATGGACTATTATTCTTTCCTATTCTGTATATTTCATGTATAATTTTCCTTAATTTAGGAATATATATACAGCTGTATGTTTGACCTATTTACCATATATAGGTCATTGTATATCATTGAAATATATGAAAGTAATCATTCCGCATATTTACAACTTGGTATCAAAGCTTTAGGGTATAATTTTTTCCTCTTTCTCTGAAAATTTCAACCACCTCTTCTTCTATAAAAACCCTAGCCGCATCTGCTCCTCCTTCCTAAAACCATAGCCGCTCCTCTCTTCTTCCTTAAAAACGCTAGCTGCAGCTGCCCTTCCTTCTTAAAACCCTAGCCGCACCTCAGTATGTCTACCAAAACTGACGGTAAATCTTTTAACAAGAAGAAAACATTTACCATGACCATTCAAAATGCTCCTTCATCCATCCATATTAAATTGAATGGCTCTAACTATTGGGTCTGGTCTAAGATTTTGGAGATGCATATTGCTGGAAGAAAAATAATGGGCTATATCAATGGGAAAAAGGTTGCACTTGCAAAAGATGATTTAGGCTATGATGAATGAGAGGCTGAAGATGTTCTTGTCAAATCTTGGCTCATTAATTCAATGAGCGATAATCTGATGTCACACTTTGTGTAATGTGGCACGGCAAAGGAAGTATGGAATGTTGTAAAGAGAAGTTACCTTGATGTATCTGATTCTTCTCAAGTTTATGAACTGATGAAAAAGTCTTTCCAATTACGTCAAGGTGGCAGTCCTCTAGCAGAATATTACAATGAGTTGAACTCAATTTTTATGGAGCTTGATTACCGAAGGCCAAACGATATGACCTATGCTGCTGATAATGAAAAATATAGAAATCGTATCACAGAAGACAGGGTTTATATCTTTCTTGTTGGTCTTGATCATAACTTAGATCAAGTGAGTAGCCGTGTTTTAGCTACCTCTCCACTATCGAAATTAGAAGAAGCGTATTCCTTCGTTCGTCAAGAATTACAACAACAGGTTACCATGGGTGCAGAAAACCACTCAGAGGCTTCAGCTCTAGCTGTCCAAAAGAGCAGTCCTATTTCTTCTCTTGGAGATTCTACAACTTCTCAATCTCGATTATGTACCCACTGCCATAAGAATACACACACAGTTGATGTTTGCTGGAAGAAGCATGGCTATCCAAAATGGTATAAAATCAAGCAAGCTGAGAGAAAAAACAAGAAATCTACTCGTAATGTTACTGTCATAGATACCATTCCATCTCCATCTTCTGCTTCTCATGTATCTCGAGTATCTTTTCAAGAAGGTAATTTTAGTTTATCCATTAGTTTTACATGTCCTAATACTTGGGTTATTGATTCAAGGGCTACTGATCATATGATTAGTAACTCTGCTATCATTGATTCTCTAACATCTCCACAAGTTAAGTTTGTATAAGTTGTTAATGGGAATTCTATACCAATCACAGGGGCTAGAAATGTGTCTTTTTCTTCAACATTTTCTATGTCATATGTTTTACTTGCACCTACACTTTCAAATAACCTCCTCTCCATTAGCAAGATAACAAAGAATCTTAATTGTTTTGTTATTTTTCACTCTACTCATTGTTTTTTCCAGGACAATCTTACAAAGATGACGATTGGCATTGGTAGGGAGAGGGATGGTCTGTATTATTTGGAGGATCATTGAGAC
The DNA here is from genome assembly GCA_949750685.1 of Vernicia montana. Taxonomy (NCBI): domain Eukaryota; kingdom Viridiplantae; phylum Streptophyta; class Magnoliopsida; order Malpighiales; family Euphorbiaceae; genus Vernicia; species Vernicia montana. The sequence continues at coordinate 537 of CATKHJ010121387.1, read as the reverse complement.
ATAGCAGCACCTACTCGTGGCTTCCAAACAAAGAGAGAAACATCTGATAGAGAGAAAATTATCCTTTGGCATTGTCGGTTGGGACATCTATCTTTTTCTTATTTAGAACGTTTGTTTCCTAAATTATTTTTCAATATTTATGTTTCTAGTTTAAAATGTGAACAATGCATTTATGCTAAAAACTATCGTGTTCCTTTTAAAGTCAATTTTAATAAAAGTACTATTCATTTTTCATGTGTTTTTACTGATGTGTGGGGTCCTTTCTCTACCCCTTCTGCTTCAGGACATAAATATTTTGTATCTTTTATTGATGATTGTACTAAGGTCAGTTGAATATATTTGACGAAATCTAAGAGTGATGTTTTACATATTATTCCTCAGTTTTACAACATGATTCTCACTCAATTTAACACAAATTAAAATTTTCATTCTAACAATGGTCGTGAGTTTGTGAATCAATCTCTTGCTGATTTTATGAAACAACATGGCATTCTTCACCAAACAACTTGTATTTACACTCCCCAACAAAATGGCATA
>CATKHJ010121375.1:0-20597 GCA_949750685.1 Vernicia montana | reverse complement strand
TATCCTTGATGATGCATTGCATCAAAGTCCAGCTAAGACGTTAAAGCAGCGCTCATTGGGAGGCAACCCAAGTTAAATTCATTCTTTTTATTTTAGTTTAAAATTATTCCTAAAAAAAAATGATAATAATTTTTAGTGTAGATTTATGCTGGGTTTTGTTTATGTTTGTGTTCATCAGGTGCAGGAGGATCTTCGCCTAAGCCTAAGTGTTAAGGGGTGGTAATTTGTTGTAAAAGGCGGATGGCTTCATCACTGTATAAGGGAACCAGCAGCGCTTCGCTGCCTATCAAAGTACTTCGCTGCCTATGAAAGCACTTCGCCTCGCTGCTCAGCGCAGCGCTTCGCTGCAGCGCGTAGCGTCCCGCTGCCACCACTGCACAGAACCACATTAAGAGGCACAGAGGTTCAAACCGACAGCGTTTCGAGGGGTATTTTTGCAATCAATAGCCTTTTTGTTTAGAGTATTTAGGATTGTGTTTGTTTATATTGTTTATTGGCATCGCTACTTCCTTTAGGCCAGATTATCAAAATCAGGCAGAAGCGTTCGCGTCCTGAGTTGCGCCCACTGTCGCGGTCGCTACTCATATCGCAGTCGTGAATCCCTTGCTGCGGTCGCGACTTTGGCTCTGCAACACTACTTAGTGAAACTCCAGTCTTTAAGTCATTATCTCAATCCCAATCAATATAATACACCATTGTACATGATTCAACATTTGCAAATCATTCATATCATTTTATCATTGTACTCTATCTATGGAGAAGGTCGAAGGTCGAAGACCAAGGGCGAAGACCGAAGGTTGAAGACCAAGGGCGAAGACCGAAGGTTGAAGACCAAAGGGTGAAGACCGAAGGTCGAAGACCAAGGGCGAAGACCAAGGGCGAACGTCGAAGGTCGAAGACCAAGGGCGAACGTGCGTTCAATCCTGTTTTCTCAATACACATGCAACAACACTTGTAACTCATTCAAATCATCAATTAGAAGTTAATACATGAATGTTTGGGGTATTACAGTAACACATGCGAGGGATCTGCTACATATCTTCTTAACATTGAAATATGAAACACTGGATGCACGTGTTCCAATGACGGAGGTAAAGCCAGTCAATAAGAAACTTCACCAACTTTGTCCAAAATTTCAAAAGGCCCAATGAACCGTGGAGATAACTTTCCTTTTGTCCAAATCACATTATACCTTTCATAGGTGAATATTTTTAAAAACACATGATCCCCTACAAAAAATTGGACATCCTTCCTTTTCGGATCAGCATAACTCTTTTGTCGACTGAATGCAGTTTTCAATCTTTCCCGAATAATCTTGACCTTCTCATTTGCTTCTTTAACTAAATCGGGAGCCTCAATATATTGATCTCCAGCTTCTGTCCAACCTATCGGAGAACAACATTTTCGCCCATATAGAGCCTCATAAGGAGCCATTCCTATAGAGGTATGGTAATTGTTGTTATAGGCGAATTCAATAAGTGGCAGGTATTTATCCCAGTTTCTCCCAAAATCCAAAACACACATTCGAAGCATATCCTTAATTATCTGGATAGTTCTCTTCGATTGTCCATCGGTCTGTGGATGGAGTGCTATACTAAAATTTAATTGCGTTCCCAATGCTTCTTAAAGTTGTTGCCAAAATCTAGAGGTAAACTTTGGACCTCTATCAGAAATAATCGAAATAGGAATTCCATACCGCTTAACAATTTCTTTGATGTAAATCTGAGCATACTCTGCTACCGTATAAATTATTTTTACCTCTAAGAAGTGTGTTGACTTTGTTAAACGGTCAACAATAACCCAAATAGAATCATACCCCTTCTGTGTCCTGGGTAGTCCTACTATAAAATCCATTGTTATTTGCTCCCATTTCCACTCGGGCAATTTGATCTCCTATAATAGCCGCGATGCTTTCTGATGTTCTATTTTCACTTATTGACAAATGAGGCACGAAGTCACAAACTTTGCCACATCCTTTTTTCAATCCTGGCCACCAGTAATACTCTTTCACATCATGATACATTTTTGTAGCTCAAGGATGCATATTATAAAGAGTTTGATGTGCTTCTCGAAGGATTCTTTCCCGTAAATCATCTATACAAGGCACGCATAATCTATCACAACAATAAAGCACATTCTCCCTTAACTTAAATTCTGATATTTTCCCTTTCTTCACTTCTTCTTTAATTTTCAATAACTGAGGGTCGCTATCCTGCGTGGATTTTACTTCATCGACGAGTTTTGGCTTTACTTGAAAATGAGCCAATAACACATGAGAATCGTTTATCTCCAATATTAACCCTTTGTTGAGCAGTTCTTTTAATTCTTTTACAATACATCTTCTTTGAACAACTACATGTGAAAGACTTCCTATATATTTGCATCCGCTACGACATTCGCCTTTCCTGGACGATACAGAATCTAGCAGTTATAATCTTTCAACAATTTTACCCACCGTCTCTGCCTGAGATTCAGGTCTCGCTGATTCATAATATATTGGAGACTTTTATGATTTGTTTAAATTTCACATTTTTCTCCATAGAGATAATGTCTTCAGATTTTTAATGCTAAAATTACTGCTTCCATCTCTAAATCATGAGTGGGATAATTCATCTCGTGTTTCTTCAGTTGTCTAGATGCATAAGCAATAACTTTACCTTTTTGCATCAAAACACATCCTAATCCCACCCTTGATGCATCACAATAAATGGCAAACCCGCCATCGCCCTCTGTTAGCGATAAGATAGGAGTAGAAATAAGGCAATTCTTTAGCATTTGAAAGCATGTTTCACAATTATTATCCCATTTATATTTCACTTGCTTCATTGTGAGTCGTGTTAAGGGTGCAACTATCCGCGAAAAATCCTCAACAAAATGGCGATAATAACCTGCCATTCCCAGGAAACTTCGTACTTCAGTCACCGTTGTAGGTCGAGGCCAATTTGCAACAGATTCAATATTTTTCGGATCTACTTGAATCCCTTCTTTACTCACCACGTGGCCTAGAAAACACACGCAGTCCAGCCAAAACTCACATTTAGACAATTTGGCATATAACTTATGTTCCCTTAACGTCTGCATTACAACCTTCAAATGCTCAATATGCTCCTCTTCACTCTTCGAATACACCAAAATATCATCGATGAACACAATTACAAATTTATCTAAATATGGTCTAAAGACACGATTCATGAGGTCCATAAATGCAACAGGTGCATTCGTTAAACCAAATGGTAATACAGTGAATTCGTAGTGACCATATCTAGTTCTAAAAGCTATTTTACAAATGTCATCTCCTCGGACCTTTAACTGATGATAACCAGATCGGAGATCAATTTTTGAAAAGTAACCAGCTTCTTGTAACTGATCAAATAGATCATCAATTCTCGGCAAAGGATATTTATTTTTCACCGTAACCTTATTCAACTGCCGATAATCTATACATAATCTCAACGATCCGTCTTTCTTTTTCACAAACAATACAGGAGCACCCCAAGGAGAACTACTGGGACTAATAAAACCATTATCCAACAGTTCCCGTAGCTGAACTTTCAACTCCTTCAGTTCAGAAGGTGCCATACAATAAGGTGGTATGGAAATGGGCTGAGTACCCGACATTAATTCTATATAAAATTCAATTTCTCTATCAGGTGCCAATCCGGGTAACTCCTCAGGAAAAACATCAGGAAAATCATTTACCACAGGTACCCGTGAAAGTCCTTTAGGAGTTTTATCTATATCTACCACATGAGCCAGAAATGCTTGGCACCCTTTCCTAAGTAATCTTTTTGCCCCCATAACATAAATAAAATTGGTCGATAAATCACTCCTATCTCCTTGATACATAAATTTCTCACCATTTCTCTGCTCAAAACCGATTTTTTTTTCTCTACAATCTTTATGTGCATTATGCTAAGCTAACCAATCCATCTGTAATATTGCATCAAATTCCAGAACATCTAATTCAATTAGATTTGCAAGAAATTTCCTACCTTCAATTTCAATTACATAATTTTTAATTATATTTCTAACTTCTATAGTCTCCCCTAACGGTGTAGTAATAATTAAAGGTTCTGTCATTAGTTCTTTGGGTTTATTCAGATTCTTTGCAAAATAAGGAGAGATAAAAGAATGGGTTTCCCTAGAATCAAACAAACATCTAGCAGCACAAGACTGGATAGGTATGGTACCTGTCACAGTTGTATTTGAAACTCGAGCATCATGTTGATTCAAAGCAAATACTCTTCCTCCTTCCTTCCCCTCAACATGTCGAATTGCACCAAAGGTTTGCCCTTGTCCTGATCCTTTACCTTTATTTCCTTGTCCCCGATTTTTAGATCGATTCATTTGAACATTTGGTTTGTGATGCTGTAGTTGTTGTATGTTGATCCTTTGTTTTAGGGTAGTCCTTCACAAAATACCCCAAGTCACCATAACGCAGACAAGCACCAGTAGTTCTTCTACAAACCCCTCCATGCTTCCTTCCACAAACAAAGCAATTATACACAACCTACCCTTGTTGTCCTGCTCGAGGGGTCCCCGTACTTCTCGGGGTAGATGCTACTGAAACATTTACCGACTGTGTACGACTTCGATTTCCACCCTTGTACTGGTACAGAGTAGAAGTAGCAGCATTCCGATCTTGACCCCTAGTCTGTGAGTAATTTCCCTTGTATTGACTACCCTGTCGTTTATTCCAATTTTTCTATCTCTGTTCCTTTTCTGCTCTTTCCAACTTCTGCCGAGCCTCCATCAGTTTAGCTCTATTTATCAACTTAGCCAATGTAGGAAAATCACTGGCAATCAGAGCATTATATAAGGGAGCAATTAATCCTCTTCTGAAATGATCTACCCTGCTCACTTCTGTCGGCACTATATACGGAGCATACTTACTCAATCTCTTGAACTCTTTCGCATATTCTACCACCGTCATACTTGATTTTTGCTTTAACTGCTTAAATTGCAGCGCACGGTTCTGCTTCTCCCCTTTAGTCAAATACTCATCTATTAACGTTTGCTTAAACTCCGCCTATGACGGTGGTTCATCCCCATATAACCTCTCTTCAATATTTCTCTGGAACCATTCCCATGTATCCTTCTTCAGTTGCATGCCCACTAACTCTATTACTTTCTCATCTGAGCATGTTAATCACTGAGCAATTTTGTCCAATTCATCCAAGAAATTCTGAGGATCCTCTCCCTCTTCACCACTAAATTCAGGGGGATTCATCTTTCTAAAACCATTCACTGTAATACGCTCATCAGGTAACATCCTTTTACATACTCTACGAGGTGGTTGTGGTGGTCAAGGCGGTAATCTGTCAGGTCGAGGAACAGGTGGAACCTCTACTGGTGGTGGTGGTGGCACCTCTTGGCATTGCTGCCTTAATTCATCCAGTTCTCTTCTTAAATCATGGATTTCTCATCTCATCGCATCCATTATTTCAGGCTGTTCCTGCCCTCTATCACCAATGGTGGTTTGCCTCGAACAAAAAGGTTCTTGACCAACATCTCGTATTGACGCAACATTTGATGTAACAGCAGAAGCAACACTCTCACTATCAGCATGAGATTTATGTTCCTCTGGTTGCGACATCTAACAAAATGAAATATTTTTACATTTTCAGTTCCATTAATTCAATATTTTCTATTCTCTAACATATAATACATTATTCATCACATTATAAATATTTACATGCACACAATCAATTATCACATAGTCACATTTTTATATATACATATCATATTCATTTTATACATAGGTCAACTTTTGAATACTACCATGAGTTTACAGTGCAAAAGATCTCATGGTTTAACTAGTTAGCCCATACCCAGTTCACTTTATATACATCAGTACTTTCACTAACTTATATAACTATTTTACACACACATATTTCATAAAGTCACTACTGGGTCAGTACCTACACCCACTATTCCCTAACTCCATATTCACATATATATATTCACATATATACATATCTTATATCTTATATTACTCTCCTCTACGGAGCAACATTTTCCCTATCAAAACCATGATACTCTGAAGCAGTACCACTCCTAGTGACTCCTCGTATGACACGTGCAGTAGACCTCAAACTAGCAGGAGTAAACTGATATCTGGTAGGGCAATCCTCTGTAGTATGGCCCTCTCTCTCACAAGCCATACACAAATATGGTACTGGTCGAAAGGCCCATCCAGACTCTTTCGTCATAGATGTACACCACTTTTCATACTGTCTTCTTAACCATAACATATCTCTCTGTACTTCATGATACCTCCTCCACAAAGCTAAAATCTGCTTTTTCAGACCTGCATTCTCTTCCTTATTCACTACTTGATCCTCCTCCAAGTGTCTTATTCTAAGCTTCAAATCAATCACCCACTGAGGCTCCTCTTCTACTGGATCCATATGATAGTCACGTTCCCCAAAACTAGACATGGCATTAGGCATTTCCCTATCCAATGGTCGCTTTCTTTTTGGTGGCATCTACATATAACAATACATTTCTCTCAATAATAGTATTATTCACAGTTATACAATATTATTTAACCACATATCACATTTGTATACCTATAATAGTATAGCAAAAAAAAAAATCTTATAACAACAAATCACACAGAGATTTATAGACTTCGATACGTTGATCTACCTTAATGATAACTCAAAGACAAAACGAATTCCTATGCTCCATGGTACTCTAACTGTAAGACACAATTATAGTCTACATTGGACTGATTTTTATTCTCTGATACCACTTTGTCACACCCTACATTATAGGGTGTAACGATCCTAGGGCTTAGGGAGACTTAAAGTCACCAAAACCCATAGAATCCAGTAAACAATATTAATTATTAATAAATCAAATACTCAATACCCTGAATCTAAACCATAGATACCATCAAGTCCATACACTCCGATACTTATATATATATATATATATTACACTAAATATTAATAATTACTTTACACACTACTTCATATTATAAATATATTTTGTTTGATCACTGATAATAATTATACAATATTTACTCTGGTTCCATGGAGCTCTAAATACTGCAGAACGAGCAAAATTTATATGAATAACCCAGTATGCAAGACACTCTCCAAGTGAAGTACTGGAACTTGGAAGTTACCTTGCTGACTTCTCTAGAGCTCCTGAAAAGTAATAAAACACTAAAGTTGAGACAGGCTCAGTGAGTAGATAATAATATAATATAAAGGCAGTAGCAGAAATAAATAGGTTCAGTATAACAATAGAAGGAATTTAATAAGAATCAATGAGACCATATACAATAACAATGTATGTTTGGTATACAATGGTATTTTCTTTTAGCAGAAATTAGTAATATGGAGACGGTGTGTCTCCCAGTGAAATTGAAAGTACCGGCCTAAGCCTTACTCTCCAGTAATAACAGTAAATAGTTACATAAGACTGATCAGGTGTTATGGTTAGGATTACCCTTCCCAGCTAGGGTTCGAATACGCTCGCCCTATCCGCAGGCATACCATATGCACAAGGTCTGACGTAAAACTCCACATCAGATGGGTATTTCTGCTTTACAGTAAGTTATGGTTCGCGGTATACAAACAATTTCAACATAGATATAATCAAGAATAATAGTAACAGTTTCAATAATAATCACATTTGGGTTCAATTCGGGTAAAATGACCTTTAATCAGTCAGATAAGAATTTGAATATCATTTATGAAATTTCAGGATAATTATGGTCTCAACAAAGAAAATTACATGTAATATTATATTATTAAATACTCACTGTGAAACTCCTTTGCTCCACTACTCAACACAAGCAAAAAGGTAATTCGCAACCTTCTGGAGAACTCGCCTTGCCTTTTCCTTTATATTTTTGGTCTACAATTTACATAATATTTCATTACTTTAGAACAATTGCTTTCAAATAAAATCTATTCTCTTAGCGTAATTTATATATATTAATTTCTCACTATATCATTAATGTATCTCATTAAATTCAATTTTGGAAAAAGTCTACAAGTTACTAATTTTCCAAATTAATTCCTAAATTATTCAATTGACATTCAATTAGAGTTATTCTTATGCTCAATTTAATTTTAACTATTTTAGTTTCAAATTTCTAAGGTTAACCAAACCTTTAACTAAGAAAAATTACATAGTCATCACTTAATTTCCAATTAGGTTCATATTCATCCAATTAACATCTAATCCAACTTAAATCAAACACTAATTGCATGAATATCAAAGTCAAACCCTATTCCATCCCTAGGACGAACCCTAATTGCTCCCTTCCTTGCAATTCTTGCTTTCATTTTCCAAATTGAAATTCAATTAGCTCAATTAGAACATATTAGATCAATTTAACACTATCAATTGCATTTAATTTTACCTAAACACAAAACCCCTAATTTACTTAAATTTTAATATTTGGGAATTTTTCTATCCTTTGTTCAATCTCTAAATTGACCCAAGAATTATCTAATTGCCATCTTAGGAAGTCTATCACATTAATAAAATTATAAAAGTAACATCAATTTTTAAATTTTCTCATGATTGAACTAATAGGGATTTTTCCCCTAATTCCCATTCTTGCTCAATTCTTTCAATTTCTACCAAATTTATCATCATTCTCCACTTCATTATCATAATTAGTATTTTAATTAAACAAACAAAACCTTCCTCCCCTCACTACACAAATAGGCCGAACCCACAAGTAAGAAAAGAAGAAAAATTTTTGCAACTCAATCAATTCACACACTCCTAAGTTTACTAGAAACAAAATTTAAGCTTAAATTTAGAGATTACCTAAAAAACAACTTGAATCCTTGTTGGTGATCTTGGGTGGCCGAATGGTGCTACTAGAAGAGAGGAAATGTTGTCTTCAAATTGGAGTTTAGATGATATGAATGAAGACAATAGAAGATTCATCTAGTTATAAGCCTAGTCATCTCAATTCAATGGTGGAGATGTAGTCATTTTCATCCAATGGTTAGTATTATTAACCATTTTATTGAATTTTTATTATTAATAAATTGATGGATAATTATCAACATTTTTGATGATGGAAAAATGGAATTTCTAATTTAATAATTTACTTATTTACTTGTTAATGTCAAAATGTTGACTATAAGAAATGTGGGTCCCATCTTATTTACTATCATCTAATTTATCTATTAACTTAATGAAAATAATTTTCCTCTTCCAAGTACACAATTTGGCCAGCCATATATAGAAGTATAGCCCAAAATTTTCAATGTTTTTATACTTATTAAGTTTACTACATATAAATATTAATAAAGCAATTACAACTTTCATGTCCTATCCTTGTCATTTCACTTCTTATTTAAAAATTCCTACAATATTCATTCTTTAATCATAGTAATATTAAATTTATCTATTCAATTTCTTTAGTAGTTCATGATCAAATCCCATTATCACTTAATGGAAATATAGATAATTATCATATTTAAATAATTAATCAACTTAATTGGACCTCTTTATTCTAGGCTTTACCTAAGTTGTTACAATTTCGATTCCCTCTAGTGGATCGGATCGGTGCTCGGGCGAGGCCTCACACCAACTAGAGCCTCCAAAGGCAAGGAACCTCAATCCTCCCAAGAACCAACTCTCTCCCTAACCATAATGCAAGGAGTCACAAAAGATGAAAAACTCAATTGGGCTAAACTTCAACCCAAGTTAGTCCTCCCAAACAAGGTTCCAAATATTTTCCACCTTTGAACCTTGGGTATTGAAGGCAACATTGTTCAATATTTGAACAATCTTCGATGGATGCCCTTTATTTTTCCAATGGAAGAGGGCTATGAAGAATTGACAAAGAAATTTCTTGCAACCATAGTTTTTGAAAAGAAAGCCTCCGACACCTATGGCTTCTATGACATTAGGTTTCGTTTCTTTGGAAAGCAATATGGATTGAAGATTCAAGAGGTTGCCAAAATCTTTGGCTTTCAACAAGAAGGAGCCTTTACTCTCAATGATCTTGACCTCAACTTCAATGACTTTTGGAAAGAGCTTTCCATTGAAAGTAAGTATGACCCCAAAAACTCCTTAGCCAAACATTTTCGTACCTTACACTTTTGGGTACTTCATCGTATTATTACCTACTCCATCAATGCAAGGGGAGATGGTAATACCCAAAAGGATCTTTTCTTCCTTTTTGGTCTAATCAAAGCCAAACCCATTCAAAGTGCTCGGTTCCCCATAGACCAATTCATCCATCTTGCCAAAACTTCTAAAGGTATTATCTTTCTCTCCTCCCACATTACAAGAATAGCTAATCGTATTGGTGCTCTTTCCTTGCCCAATAAGGCCATTCTCCAAAACATTCTCTCTCCTACTTCAAATATGTTGGACATAGGATATATGCTTCACTCCAAATTCATTAGGGAGAAGAATAATGTATATGAGTATATCTATGGTGAAGTTGGGATTCTAGAGAAATTAAAGAAAAGATCAAGTACCATCATTCCTAGTGGAGGTCCTTCTCATGTTGAGGAAACTGCTTCAGGGGATCAAAGAACACAAACCACTTCTAGAGCTCCTCCTTCTTCCACAAATAAGCTTCTTTACAAAATCCTCAAGAGAATGACCCTTTTAGATCACATGCATGGCTACATAGTGGACATACAAAACAAAATGGATCTCCCTCCATGTGACCTAAAGGAATGGGAATTTAGTGATGTTGAAGAAGACCAAGAAGAAGAAGAACCATAGTCTTTGGCCATAGAACTCATTTTCTTTTTGCTTCCCTCCCTATCTTTGATTATCTTTTATTTTTATTTTTATTTTTATTTTTATTTTATTTTTATTTTTCTTGCATATTGAATGTCTTCATCTTTATTTTTGAATGAAATTACTTTTTATATTTTGATTTCCTTGAATTGATTTCTTATATATATATATATATATATGCCTTCATTTTCTTTTATTTTCCTATATTCTTTATTTAGTCATTTTCTCTTTTTGATCTTACCAAAGGGGAAGAAGAAAATTGAAATTGAATTTTTATAAAAGGATTATTTAATTAAGGGGGAGAAAATTTTATTTTACTTAAACTTAAATGGTCATCTATTGAGGGGGAGTATTATTGTGAGACCTCGCCCGAGCACCGGTCTGATCCGCTAAAAGGGAATTGAAATGCTCATTTTGGGAAAGAACTCATAATGGAACCCTCTAGTTCAGATTGATTGATTTTAAAAATTGATTTAGAGTCGCTACCTTACTTTATTTTTATTTGGAAAAATATAAGGTAAAAACCCATTAATGACTCCAATTAATATCCCAAAGGAAAAAATCACTAGCCTCAAAACCAAAGAGGATTCAGGGACTAGGTTTTTGGTTTATTTTAATTAATTAAGTTTGGCAATTAATATAGAAGTGACTTAAAATTGATTTCATGAATAATGCTTGTACAATTAATATGATGCATGACAATATGATAAAAGCATGATTATATAAATAAACAAAAAAGAGGAAATAATATAAAGAGAAAGATAAGTTAAAATTACAACAAAAATCCAAATTAGGGGATACTTCCTCTAGCCCTTATGGGTTCTAGGGAAGTCACACTTTCCCCAAACTAATCCTAATAAAATCAAAGTAACAAAAGAAATTAAATTAAGTGAAGAAGGTGATAGGGGAGAAGTTGGTTAATTTTAATTGGATTCGATGTTTGGACCAAGCATGCCTGCATATCCCTTTGAATGGGAATTAGAACCCACGCAGTTATCCCTTCTTGAGAAGGGAGTTTGTTTAGTTTGAGCATTTTATCATGTTTCGATTGATTGATTTAGGGAGGGTTGGATTAATTAATTAACCTAATTGATTTACCAAGTTGAATTAATTATTTTAGATTTTAATTAACTAACAACCTAGATGAACCAATTTAATTAACTAATTAAAAGCGAATCCCAAAGAGGGAAAAATAAATTAAATAAATGAAGAAATGGGAAAGAGAAAGGAAAAGAAGCTTACCTTGCACTTGAGCGGCTTTGGGATGGCGGAGACTTGGTGATGGGTTTGCCTCGGATGACAGGGAACTTGCCTCGGACGACGAGAAGAGGGTTGGCTCGGGAAGTCGCAACCCAATTTGCTTTGCAAAGCAAGGAGCAGTAGCAAAGCAAAGCAAAAATAAAATAAAAAGAAAAGAAAATTTAAAACTAGGAAGCTCATTCCTTGGCGGACCAAGCTTAGGGGGATGGCTCGCTTGATGCAAAGGCTAATCAAGCAAGCCAAGGGATTTAGGGGTGATCCAGAGGTAAGGAATAGTGAGTGGGAGGGCCCCTATATATAGGGTGAAGGTTGGGGAGTGAAATAATTCTTTTCAGATGTGGGATAAAGGAAAAAAGAAGGAAAAAATCGAAAGTCCGCTACTGCTGCCACACAGGGGCTCTGCGGTACCGCAGGGTTGCCCTGCAACAACCGCAATGCCACTTTTGGTTTTCGGGCCCGTTTTCATCCGTTCTTCTTCCGGTTCATCGCCGCACTTTCACCAAAGGTTTTTTAAGTCCAACCACATGCCGGGGCTGTAAAATCAAGGGTTCACAATCATATTTTATTTACTTAATGTTATTTTATCCAAAAATTCAATTTAATTGTCAAAATCAAAAAGGGGGAGATTATTGACATAAATTGAGTTTTCAATTTAGTCAAATCTCTATTTTGATCTTGACAATCAAATTGAATAGTTCTAATATTTCAATTGAGCTTGTTTTTAACATATAAAATAACTAAAAAGACATTGGTATTGAAGAACTTAGAAAATTTTCAAAGTATTCTGAATGCCTTGTAAATCGCGCCCGCAATATGCAAATCATGCCTGCTACTAATATATCGCGACCGTAACCTAGCTTAAACTCAAAATTCCAAATTCATATAGTAAGGTTCGCATCCATCGTTGTGATCGCAACCCAAAACGAGATATGAAGATAGCGACAGCAACATGCCTGTCGCGAACGCGATATTCATACTCTGAGAATGAATTGTAATGGTAACTTCAACAGCAAACGAAATGGTGCCACGTGTCACTAGCCATTGGGAAGATATGAATATCTCGACCGCGAAACACCCATAGCGACCGCGATTCATCATTTGCTAACGCAAAATTGGTCTGATGAGCATTTAATACTGATTTTGTTACTGTTGTAGGTAGATTTGGTTGATTACTTTTGTAACAGCTCTTTTGATGGATGGACACTATAAATAGCCCATCAAAAGAGTTGAGAAGACATAAAATTACTCATCCAACAACCAAACTCTTGCAAATTTAATTCTCAAATTTTCAATTTTCTTTAAACACCTTGTATGTTTAGTGTAAAGAGCATTCATTGCTGAAAAGGGTTTAGTGTGAGCCATTAAACACTTGTTAGGTTGGGGAGTAATCCTTTCTAAAACTCTTGTTGGGTTTGAGTGTTAGCCTTAGTGAAAACACTTGTGAGGTTTATAGTGTGAGCCTTGAAAACACTTGTAAAAGTTTGGTTTGAGCTTAAACACTAAGTTGGGAGTGAACTTGTTAAAACTCCATAGATAGTGAAATACCCAATTGTTGAATGGGGAGTGGATGTAGGATTGGTTATAATCCAAACCACTATAAATCTTTGTGTCTTTCTATTCTTCTTACTCTTTCTCAATTAAATTTTTTAATTGCCCACCAATTTAACCCCCCCTTCTTGGTTCATCTTGGGCTACATATCTTGACCCTTTACTTTTGCCTAAGGCCTCAATGTGAGAAGCCTAGCAAGGCTATCATCTTTTTGTTCTTTGTTCATTTTGGTTTTTTTCATCAATTTTGTTTTTCATCTCACAACTCACTTCAAGTGTTCAAAGAAAAAAGACACCACTTTATTTCATCATCAAAAGGGCTTACAAATGCAAATTATTACATAAACAATACTCTTTAGTCTATCGATTGGGCCTAGGCCTTATCTTCATTAGAGGTCTTCATGCATAAGATGGAGAATTTCCTATTATCAAATAGATCTTGGATTTTATGCCTCAAGCGACCGCATTTATCAGTGTTATGCCCTAAAACTTGGTGAAATTGATAATAGTTACTTATGTTGAATCCAGGTGGCAGTGGACTTGGTTAAGGCCTTAGCTCTAGAGGTTGTAGCAGACTTTCCTTTTCTAACTCCTTAAAAATCTGGGATAGAGTCTTTCTAAAGTAAGTGAGCTTTAGTTGGCTAAAAAATCTCTCTTTGTCACTTACTAGGCCGAGATGCCCCCTACTCTTCCTAATCTTAGGATCCTCCGCGTGCTTGGGCGATCCTTTCAGACTATCCAAATTGGTTTGCTTGATTTTAACTTTGATCTCATCCATCATATGATCCATCTCATATCTAACCACTTTTTTAATAGTAGCTTTGTCACATCCCATCTTCAGAGATGTGACGATCCTAGGGCATAGGGAGATATAATATCACCTAAACTCGTAGAACCCCCATACAGTGTTATACTAAGCTTAACATATATTACTTACATTCCTAAGATCATAACCTGTAATGCCATTTATGTATACCACACATATACCAATTGTATACCTAAAATATACCTTTCATTTTCTCATGATATACCATTCACATATCAATTATATATTCATCTCGTACCAATACGTATGTCATTCATATACTTGTCATATACCAGTAGTATACCTTTCAAATACCACTTATACACCTGTTACTTAACAATTATATACTCATCAGATGCTAGTTCAATATTGAATCGTTATTACATATTATTTATCACCTTTACTATTATACATAGTTGTGATTATTTCATTAACCAGTTAATACAACTTATGCAACACTTATTAAATAATACCACCCAAATATAACCATAGAGCTCTATAACGTCAGAGAACCTCAATATACTTTACCACTTAAGAATATTGTGATGTATCTTACCAATTACCTCAGTAAGTCCCAAGTGAAGAAGGATACTTAAGGGCTACCTTGCCGAGTCTTCTAATTCCCTGAAAAACATAATCAACTATGAGGTGAGATAAACTCAGTGAGCAGATGGTATGCTAATATAATATGTTGGCTAATATGAAATGAATAATAAATAGCACTGATGTATGAAAACTCATTTGATATTCAATGAGAATGGAATTTTACCATTTTAGCATAAATCAATCTATTTGAAGCATAATGCTTCCTTATATACAGAGTAGTGGCAGAGCCTTACATACTCTCTTGTAAGAAATCTAGAGCAGAGGCTAGGTTACGCATGCTCTCATATCACATGTAACACATAAGACTGATCAGGTCTTATGGCTAGGAGCATCAAACCCCTCTTAGCTGAGGTCCGGATACGCTCGCCCTATCTACATGCTTTACCATGTACATAAGGCCTGATGTGTTACCCCACATCAGTCAGGGATTTCTGCTTAACAATTTGAATCTCAATATTAAGTATCACTTGTATTATTTGGAACATATGAATCTCATATATTATGAGTATATCATGTGAACATATAAAGCATATGTAGAGCTCATGGATGGCAATATATAATTACAATGAAATTTCAATGATATAATCACTTGGGAAATTCAATAAATCATGGTAGCTTAATTAGTTGAAATGGAGATATAAAAAGGTTCAAGTGACCGAATGGTATTCAATAAAGAACCCTAGCTCAACATATAAAAAATGTTTATCGGTGTATCAAAGTTCATGAACAAATGGGAGCTAGGGCAATAGATCATATATATGAAGTGTGATATTGTGAATTAAATAGAATTCCAATGACGATTTCATATTGATTTGAAGTATTGAATGGATCAACAATTTAAGTTGGTTGTATACAAGTGGTTTGGTAGGCCGAAGGCCATCAATGGTTAACCCTAGCATAGCAAATTGAGATACCATTTAAAATATACAAGAAAGCAAGAATGAATGGGAGCTAAGGTTTCAAAGTTTTTCAAATGAGATGTCATGATGAATAATGACAATGCACATATTACATTAGAATACCATATACTTACCTCGATGCCTTAGCTCCTATATTTTGCTAGCACATGTAGACATGATGCTCCTTAATCTTTTGAGTACTTCCCTTGCTTTTATCATCCTTGCTCTCTACAATTAATCGTATCATTCATGTTATACTTTGCATATTACTTAAGGAATTTAAAGTCTAATTCTAGTCTGACTCTTAGGTACTAAACCTTAACATCCTAACTTAGGACTTAGCCTTACAATCTCACTAACAAACAATCATTTCAAGTTCAATTCAATATACTCAATTCACATATACATATATCACAATTTAAGATTCATATATGTTCATTGTCATTGGTTGGCCGAATGGCCTAGGGTGAATAACCCTAATCACATTGTTCACCTTTCTCATTTCCAATATTATACTCTATCAAGGTATCATAGGCAATTCACAAGCATAGTCATCACAATTAATACATCAAGGCTCCTAAGACTTTAAGAGTGGCTGAATGGCTTAATGGAGAAAACCTACTCATTATGTTTAATTTTCTTGATTCCAATCCCATATGTTTTCAATCTAGTATAATTCCAACACAAGTACATCATCAATTTAAATTTTATAAGTCGAGTCATGCATCTCATAGGGTAGTTGAACCACCTAGGGAACTAAACCCTGACATTCTTGGTTCTTTCATGGCAATCTAAACAATACCCATCAATAGCACATAAAGATAAATAATAATTTAGTATCTCAGAAATTATATCAATTCATTCTCCAAAAACCCTAATGGGCCGAACCTTTACTAAGAGGGAAATCAAATTTATTCAACCAAATTTCAAATTGGTTCAAGATTTATCAAATTGACACATAAACAAGTGAAATTTATCATTCAATTGAATTAAAATAACTTTGGTTAATAAAATCTTATGATGGCCGAAATCTATGAGAGGGGAAAATCCATGATCTTTAATTAACTTCAAATTGATACTTGATTCATTAAATTAACATGTTAACAAGCTCAATCCATCATTCAAAATAAGAAAACAAACACTGGAACACCATACTTTAAGTAGGCTGAATATAATAAGCTAGAAAACCTAATATTTATTTCTTCTTTCTTTACTTATTTTTCACATGATTAAATCATTATCTCATGTTCATATATTTTCATTTCACTAGTATTTAAGACAAATAAAAGTTTTTCCTTATTTTTCATATATTGGCCGAACACAATGGAGAGAAAGAGGAAGAGAAAACTTTCAAGACTATATAAGAAATATCTCAAGATTCATACTTAGGATGGAAAGAGGAAGAAATTTTATGGAAGACTTACCTTGAGAATCTTCTTGTTCTTGGTAATGGTAGCTTGGCTGAAAATTAGAGAGATAAAGGGGAAAGTGTTTCTTTTGATGAGTAGAAAATGTGTAAAAGTGAATATGATAGAATTTTCTTTAAGTGAAAATGTATGGTGGAGATTTAAGTCTAAAATTTAGAGTGGTTATTCATTGGCTTCCTTAGGAAGCTTTGCAAGTGGAAAAAGATATTTCGTTGGAAGGAAAAGATGATAGAAAAATCTAGATATAATACAAATAAAATAATGTACATTTTCTAGAAAAGTAGCTTGTTAGTAGAAAGTGGAGCCCAAAGTCCACTTTCCCTAACTCAAAACCTATTAAAATAGAGATTTGAAATTATAAACAATATATAACCTTCACTCCAACATTATTTGGCCAAGAATTGTGTGTAGTGTGGGGGACCCACACTCCACTTCATATATTAACTTATTAATTTAAATTCCAAACTTGACAATTTGACAATTTTAAATATATTAGCCATACTTTAACATATATAATCACATTTTCTCATTTAATATCCAATATTAAACATGTTCATACCAATCATATATTTAGCAAACAAGTTCACATATTAATCACAACAAAATTATCTCAAAGCTCAAGCATACATACTTAAACATATAAGCCATAAATTCGGATCACTTAACTAATTAAGTCCTAAATTCTCATTTCAATTTCTCATAATTGATGTTCTTAAGTTAAGTGGGTCTAGGGTATTACATTCTTCTCCCTTAAGAAAATTCATCATCAAATTTCAAAACTATCGAACTTATCAATCATGGTGGAATAGTATAGTCATCTTTATGGCATAAATGTTTTACTTTTTCAGGTACCTTCTCACGTTGTGGTTCAAATATTGGACTTTCACTATAATAATTTATTTTGTCCATTAATCCTTTCATTTATCTCTTATGAATCGAAATTGCCAATTCCTTTATATGACGAGTCTTTATTCGCTTCAACAATTTGAGATTGCAAATCGCATAAAAGATCCAGTATGTATTCGCTTAATGTTAACATGTGATACATGTTGCATTCAAAATTTGACTATAGTCTAAGCACACAAATTTAAATACTCACAAATCAACGAATTGTATCGTAGGATAATGATAAGTTTATTCCTGAGGTCGATCTCTTAAGGAGTTGCGAAAATATACTAAAGTGAATTATCCTAAATTAATTATCCTATGAATGTCAATTAACACAAATTTAGAAATTTAAATCCTGAACACTCTAATTCAAAGAAGGTTTTGATTGTTGGAAATTGAATTTAAGAACAAGAATGTTGGAATTAATGAGAAGAATGCAACTAGATTGGATAAGCTTCTAGGAAAGTCAACTTGACCTAATGATACCTATGATGCATAGAATTAATTAAGACCTAACTAGAGTATCTTTCGAGTTCGTCTAATTAGAATCCAATTAAATCATAAATATGAATCGAAAAATGCAATGAATGAATGAAAACTCAAAGTGATTCTAATAAACGTGTCTCTTGAATCTGGTCAATTAGAAATCAAATTAAACTCTAATCAATTCATTAACATGCATAGGGTTTAGTACATTTCTGATTAGTAAACCCTAAGTTCATTGTTCTTTGTTCTAGTGTTAAGCAATATCCAATTTAACAGTCAACAACTAGGTAATATAATGTGGTAGCTATATATAAAATTAAGCATAGAACAATGACATGAAATCCCTAAATCATACATCTAAGAAAACATATTAATCAATAAGGAACCATTTAAACCCTAGAATAAAAAAATTAGTTCATGGTGAGAAATAGAAGCAAAACTCTAATTAAATTAACAATATTCATATTCATGTGATTAATGCAATATAAATGAAATGAAATAAAAATAGAGTTGAGAAAACAAAACCCTAGAAGAAATCCCTTAAAGAGCTATCACTATCTTCAAAAGTGTTTATCCTCCAAGAACTAAAACTAAACCTAACACAATCTTGATTACAAAAGAATTAAAGAAAAGAAAAGGAATGAAAATCTAAAGTTTGGTGCATGATGATCGCTTGTTGCCTCCACCTAGAGCCTATCAGCTACTATGGTTTGGTCCCTCTTTTTCTAATATTAAAGCTTGATATTTATAGGCATTCTTAGGGTTTCAACCATGCCACATAAGCCCCCAAGTTGTGTGCCACGTCACCCTTCAATTATGTAATTCAGTTAGGTTGCAGCATAACACAACCACGTTGTTCTATATTTTTCTGACTCAATATAATCGAATTAGGCTTATGATCATCATAAAATTTCTATTTTTTCTCTTATATTTCCAATGTATCTTGAATCGCCTCAATCTAATATCGATATCTTGAGTAATGATCAAATTACCGAAAAGTGTCTGAGTTGTCAGGTGGTACACGACCATGTTGCGAGAAAAATATACCCATGTTGATCAAATAAAGGAACATGACTTGGAAATATGGTCATATTTCTAAGTCATGTACTCTTTTGTCCTAGAGAGTTTTCAAAGCACAAGATGCCCCATTTGGTTGTGTATTGAAACACAGCCATGTTTGACTTGATTGAGCCTAAAATATGTCGGTTTTGCACATTTTCACCACTTTTCATTCCGAAACATACCTATACTTAAATTTAACTTAATCACGCATAAAAACACATCAAATCAAATAAAAACTAAAGAAAATTAATCAAAATAAAGGCCTAAAAACTTTACAAATTTGATTCGAACAATTCCCCCACACATAACTTTTTGCTTGTCCTTAAGCAAATTTGACTAACACAACTCCTAAAGACCTAGAAATTACTCCATTAAAAAGATCAAGTGTACTAACAAGCATTAATAATTAGAAATTTCAAAGAATGTAAAGGAGTGATATTATCAAATTGTGATAAAGTGCTAAGTTACGTTAACATTTGGAAAAAAAATTTTAACAATTCAAGCAAATCAAACAAATTACAACAATTAAGCATAAAAAATTTTCAAATTATCTCCAATTCTCCTCCCCTACATTTAAAATTTGAAAGGATGATTGGGCCCAAACGCAGCGGAATTACTAGGCTTGTGAAAAATCAAACACTTTAAAATTTCACGACACCTATTGTTTGGTCCAATCAAACTTCCCAAGCAATCTCCTAATTAATGTGTAAAACACATATGCAAGAAAAGAAAGAACAAGGGGTAATCAAATTACCTCTTGAAGCCAAGACTTTGAATCTTCCTTTTCCTTGAGCTCCCCAAATGTGAAGCCTCTAGAATTTCCACACCAAGCTTCCTCTATCAAGCTCCTTTGGTTTCCTTAGATGTTCTTGA
>CATKHJ010121325.1:0-14197 GCA_949750685.1 Vernicia montana | reverse complement strand
CAAAATAACTGAAATAAATATATTAGAACTCTTAATTACATAAACTTTTCATATTTCATTAATATTCACATTCTTTTGTACATAAGTCATTAGTACATTTCTAATTACTTTTCACAATACAACTATTTTTACATTTCTTTTATTCCTTATCTTACAGTCACTACTCTTAGATACCATATTCACATTTATACATATCTCACATTTAATACATATTTACACCTATTTTTTTTCAGCCCACCACTAATTACCGCCCGACTCCTATGAATCAAGCGATACCACTCTAACTGTGGACCTCTCTCTGAAGCTAGGGCCCTTTGTTTGATGGGACAGTCTCTAACTATGTGTCCAGTACTATCACACACTGTACACACATGCCTCGGGTACTCCTGGATTGCCCTACGTACTCTTGGTATAGGCACTCTTTTCCTAGCAGTTCGTCTTATCCTTAATCCTCTAAAAGCCATACCCCTCGTCTGGATAATCATCTCTCGAAGATCTCGGAGCCTCTCCTCCAATATATTAACCTGTGCCTCCAAAGACAATACTCTCATCCTAAGATCAATATCTGGTACTAGATCAGGATCCTCCTCTGATGGATATTCCATGTTGCGCGATGCTGCCTCAGATATTGGCTCATCCTGACTCGTATCCCGTTCCGATGCAATGAACATCTACACAACCATTTTTTTATATCATTGACAAGTAAGTTTTACACACATATAACACATACATACACAAGAATATCAATTTTGTACGAACTTCGTAGATTTATTCTTAATGATAGACAAAATGACAATAAGGACCCTAAACTCCATGGTACTACCTAAGTCTACCGGTTACACTTACATACAATACTTAAACTCTAATACCAACTTTGTCACATCCCCCTTTAGGGATGGACAGTCCTAGGGTATAGGTAAGCATACACCAACGAAAACTCGTAGAACCCAACTCTTTTTAGAATATTAATGTAACTCCGGCGGTATACCGGTAGTACATTCACAATACCCCAAGATCAAACCTGCAAGAAATATAAAACACTCCCAATATTATCACCTTATATCCTCAACTTCATTTTAAGTATATGCTAGCTCCCAATCACCATTACACTTCACTACCTTAATTTATTATATTTTATTCAGTTATCTATATTCATACACCATATCAGATATATGTTTAACTATGTACTATGGAGTTACTAGATATTAACATTACATGTCATCACATATTATCACATTTATACACTTATGCATTATATTCACACAACCATTACAAAATGTCATCTAAAATTCCAGCGGCAAGTGAAGAAGGATACTTGCACCGCAAATCCACTAACCTGAAAATAAAATAAAGAAAAAGGGTAAGATACAAATCTCAGTGAATATATAATAAATAGCCTAGCACAACAATTTGGGTGTTTGAATACGATCATTGGCTCAATGGATTATCACAATAACAGTTGAATTTTCAAATAGATACAAATGAAGGTTTAGCAGAAATTATTACCAATTAATGTGAACTTAGTCACATTCTCATTTAATATAGTACTGCGAAACCAAAGATTTCCCATGACAATTATAACATAAGGTTAACTAGACCTTGTGGTTAGGGCTTTCAAATACCTCCTAGCAAGGTACAAGTCACTGTGCACAGAGTTCAGTGATCCCCTCACCGAAAAAAAGGAAATTTCTGCTTTTGGTTCAAGTGAGGATTCACTTCAAATGGAACATTTCACATATAAAGAATCAATTAGGACTAGAAGTCACAAGGGGTATCAGTAAATCAAAGTCATATAAACAAACACAATTCATATTTGCGCAATGAAGTAGTATGTGCTAGGAAATTTAATATATACTCACCTTTCTTGATTACGCTCCAAAATATTGGTATTCCTCTTCACCTCCTTTGTTTTCAATTTCTTCTTCTTGATATTCTTCCTCACCTTCTACATATTACAAATATTTACGTAAAGGTTAATTTCATATAATTGCATTTATTTACTCATTAGTTTAAAAAATTAGTTCATAATTACTATTTTTATACTAATTAGGACTCCAATTGATTTAATTTCAAATATAATTAATCCTAATACTTTCCCCTCCATCACTTACAAAATTTAATTGTCTCAAAGTTATTTTCTGAATTCTCCAAATTTCTGGATTCTAGGTTTTACGGGAGTTCAGTACACTCTTTTGACTATAACTCAAACTACAAAACTCCATTTGATATAATTATTTTTTTTAATGAAATTAAACTCACAAAGGTACATTTCATTAGTTTTGATATCAACTTGGTTTTGCGTTTAAGATTGTCCAACTCAAGGGTTAATATTAGGAATTTTGCTAATTCAAATACTTTATCATAGCCTAGAAATTTCTATATATCTCCTAACTTACTTGGAATTAGGTTCTGAAATTTTTAAATAATATTAAATACATATCCAGGTACATTTCTTATGTTTTAATCATCTTTGAATTCTAATCTTAAGATACTCAAAACTGACCTCAAACTTTCTAAATTCTCAGGGTAGGTTTGCAAGATGCAGTTTCCTTTTTCTTGACATATCTCCAAAACTAGCAAGAATTAGCTTAATCTTACTTATAGGGAAATAAATTACAGACATAAATATATAATTTTTATGTTTTGACTTTCTTTAAATTAGAGCTCCAAATGACTCAATTTTTCCTCTCAAGTTCTAGGACTTTCTAAATCTTAAGCTGTCTTCCTTGGTTCCCTGCTTTCTTCACTTACTTCTTTCATTTCTTACTTCTTTTCACTAGAACTACCCTAGTTAAGTCTTTCCCCCTCATCAATTCATCTTCCATCAACTAAAAAATCTCTTTTTTCCTTCACACATCAACCATGCATAGTCACCCAATCATCACTATAACATAACCAACACCAACACAACACAACACACATATACATATATACATGGAAAGATTAATTAATTCTTACACTTACCTTAAAGGATTTCTCTCCTCTTCTTCTTCTTCTTGCTCTTGCTCTTTTTCTTTCTCTCTTTCTTTTGCCTTAGTAAATTTTAAGAAATGAAGACACGGTAAGCTTATCTTCCATTCCTCTTCTTTTATATATTTTTTTATTTCTTTTTGATTTATTTTTCTAACTTGAAATTTGGCAATTCATTTCCCCTTTGATGGCCATCATATTGCCGGCCACTTGACACCCATTTTTTCTTTTTTTTTTTTAGTCAAAAGTCATAATTATCTCTCTTTAGGGCAAATTATCATTTTGCCCCCTTTTTATTCAAAGTTTTTCTATACTTCCTAATTCAAGTCAACAATTATTTTTAGTCTCTAATTTAGGTTTCTAATATTATTTTTAGATAGTTTCATATTAATTTTGCTTAAATTAAAATTTTTGAAAAATCCTGCAAGTCATTATCCTACCGATTTCGTGATTACTAACCCAATTCCTTAATTGCACACCACGTAATTCTTTAAATTCTTAATTTTCCAGTTCTAGATTTCTAGTGATCTAAATAAATTCTAAGGTGTTACAGAGAGAGAGGGAGTGAATCACTTTTCTTTACCTTTCCTTTACCTTTTATAGGTGAGGATAGGGATCCCTTATGTACACGTGTCCTATGCCTATTGGAGGTCAGTTTTAGTCCTTATCAGAAGCCTCCCACTCCTTAGTCTGATCGAGCGTATCGAAGAGCAAACTAAGGGAGTAGATATATTCTTTGATTGCTTATGATTCATCTGTACTGCAGATAAAATAGCTAATCTGGCAGCATCTTGTGAGCTCGATACGAAGGTTGCTAGATGCTTGAACAAGGAAACGAGCGCAGAAGTTCAATATAATGGCAATTAAAGGCATGAATGGAGATGTGAGAGCTAAGGAGCTCAGTTTGGAGGTAGTTGGGTGCTTGAATAGAGATGAGCAAAGGAGCTCGATGTGGAGACAATTGGATGCCTAAATGAAGAAGCGAGTTGAGGAGCTCGATCAGAAGACAGCTGAGTGCCTAAATGAAGAGGCGAGTCGAGGAGCTCGATATAGAGGCAGCTGGATGCCTGAATGATAAGGTGAACGAAGAGTTCGATGAGAAGGCAGCTGGGTGCCTGAATGAAGAGGCGAGCCGAGGAGCTCGATATGAAGGTAGCTGGGTGCCTGAATGGTGTGGCGAGCTAAGAGCTCGATATGATGGCAGCTAGGTTCCTGAATGATGAGGCGAGCTGAGGAGCTCAATATGAAGGCATCTGGATGCTTGAATGGTGAGGCGAGCTGAGGAGCTCGATATGAAGGCAACTGGGTGCCTAAATGGTGAGGCGAGCTGAGGAGCTCGATATGAAGGTAGCTGGGTGCCTGAATGGTGAGGCGAGCTGAGGAGCTTGATATGAAGGCAGTTGGGTGCCTGGATGATGAGACGAGCTGAGGAGATCGATATGAAGGTAGCTGAGTGCCTGAATGATGAGGCGAGCTGATGATCTTGATATGAAGGCAGCTGGGTGCCTGAAAATGGAGGTAGCTCAACGTCTGAACAGAGATGTGAGCTGTATGATTGCCACATCATGGTGTGGTCTTATGGTCTTCGATGCCACATCATAGTGTGGACTTATAGATTCCATATAGCTTCAAGTCTGAGATGCCACGATATGTGGACTTACAAGTTCCAAGTAGCTTCAAATCTTTAAGTCTTCCAAGTCTTTAAATCTTCAAGTCTTCCAAGTCTTCAAGTCTTCAAGTCTTTAAGTCTTCAAATCTTCAAGTCTTCCAAGTCTTCACGTTTTTAAGTCTTCAAATCTCCCAAGCAGCTTCGAGTCTTTGATTCTGAATAGCTTTAAATCTTCATGTCTTCCAAATGTCTTCGCGATTGTTCTTCCTTTGATGTCTTCGAATATTATGCCTTTTTGAGGAAGGTCTTAGTCAATAGTAGGTCTCACTAAGAGGTCTCATATAATATTTCTCACTAATAGAGAACTCAAATAAAATTGCCTTGTTATAAGAGGGCTTATATGATAGCAATGTGCCTTATTCGAAGAGGACTTAAATAATTTTAATTTGTTGATAAAGACCTTCGGGTAGTCCAACTCATCAATTAAGGACTTCGAAAGTTCACCTTAATAATAGAGGTCCTCATATAATGTGCCTCGTTAACAGAGGTCTTAAGAAATCTGTATGACTTAGAGGTTTTCATCTGATGTGCTTCACTAATTGGGTAATTCGCTTCACCACTGGAAGGCTGTAATGATTCGCCTCACTGATCGAGGTCTTCAACTGATAATTGGCCTCGCTGACCGAGGACTTAGATAATTTGCCTCTTCGAATGAGGACTTTGTAAATTCTCTTCGAATAATGTGCCCTGCTAATCGAGGGCTTATATAATAATATGCCTCGTCTATTGAGGACTTAGATAATAACAATAATAAGGTGCCTCATCAATCGAGGACTTATATGATGTCATATCCCACCTTAGGTGATGTGACAGTCCTAGGGTATGGGTAATGGCACCAACAACCCGTAGAACCCTTTATGCGATAGTACAATACACTTCACGCCATTAATTATGAACCCAAGATCTCAACCTGTATTAATAGTAACATATATTCCATATACACCAATGTATGACATCAACACATATCATTGTATTAAATAGTACTTTCAGTATCTATTTTAACATATGGCATTATAATTTCTAACCCATATAAAGTATGCAATTTAACCGATTATTACAATACTAAAACATATTAATCCATGGAGCTCTAAATGATCTGACCCAAACATTAAGTTGTAATCATCTTACATTCAGCGAAGTAATCCCAAGCAGAGATAGATACTTGAGATCCACTTGCTGAGTCTGCTACTAAACCTGAAAAAAAAATACTATAGGGGTGTGAGAGAAGCTCAATGAGTACTTTACAATAAATATGAAACCGTGTAAAAACAACAATTTTCCAATGGTCAATAACAGTTGGGTTTTAATATCAGGATTCCAATGTGATAATGTAGAAGGAACAATTTTCCAATGATAAATAGCAGTTGGGATTTAATAATGTCATTTTAGCAGAAATCAGAATTTTTTGAAGCGGTGTGCTTCCCAAATGTAAACAGTTAGAGCGGCGGCTAATTCCTTGCTCACCCTCATATTAGTAACTGGAGTGGCGGCTAATGTCTTGCTCACTCATAAACAGTAATATAAAGCGTAAGATTGATTAGGTCTCACGGCTAGGACCACCCCTCCTAACTGAGGCGGATACGCTCGGCCTATTCGCAGTCTTTTGAATATGTGCACATGACTGATGTGTTACCTCACATCAAATGGGGATTTCTTCTTTCAGTTATGCAGTATGATCACTTTCGATCAAGTATGCAAGCTTTTCAATATTATGAATCAACAGAATACAATAATGAATCTTATAAGATTCAATGAAACATGATCAAGTATAGGAACATTGGAATTTTTATAAATAGATCAATTGGTTCATTAAAGGAACATAGTTATGAGAATAGTTTATCAATAAGGGTACACTAAGTTTTCAAATGAGAGGCATTAGCTCAAGAAATGATTTATAACAATGAAAAGATTGATATATAAAAGGTGAACTCTTTTACAATATTCAATTTAAGTACAGTTTTATTACTCATAGTCAAATAGTAGTAAGTAGGCCGAAGGCCTCAATGAAAGGATTCAAATAACAGTAACTAGGCCAAAGGCCTCATTGAAAGGATTCTTTGAACACACTTGTTTCATTAAAAGATCATAAGGGTTTCAAAGTACTCACCTTGACTTCCTTAGCTCCTAACACAAGCTCTTAGTACAATTGGTAGTGATGCTCCTCAATCTCCGAAACATCTTTCTCCTTTAGGTTATACATCGAACCATATCTTTTATACCATACAATCAAAGATTATTAAATACCTTATCAATTTGACTATTCTAATTCTAAATCTGATACTATTATCTAATATCGATGCAAGTCAATATAATTAGTAGCATATATATATGCACATATAATAATCTGAAGTACAATTCTATTCACTTTTCCAATTACTGGCCAGACGGCCTGGAATATATCCGTAATGTTCATTATTTGCTTTATAGCAATTCAATACTACATTTTCATATTAGATTCATATTGAATAATCATATTCAATTCATTATTCATTATTCTCATTAATTATTTATTCATTTTTTACATATATAGATAATTCATTAGTTTACAATTGTTAACTTTAAAACAATACATTCTTACTCATTGTCTATTTATATCACTAGACCTTGTCACCTTAATTTTGTCATTTCTCATGATTTACTAATCCAAATGAGTTGATTATTTTTGTGTTTTAAATTAGACATATACACTTACCACATATTCAAAATTGAACTTAAAATTCAATTCATAGAAAACTTGGTGACCATTTAAATTCAATTCTATTTTTGTTACAGGGCAAACTGACCCGTCATACTATTTTGAGTATAACTCAAGATTTATACTTTCAATTGCCATTTAATTTTACTGATAGTTAATAGGGATATTAAGGAACATTTATTATGTTTTTATTTTAACTTGGTTCTATCTTTAAAGTCCTCAAATCAAAAGATTCATTTCAGTTTACAATTTGAATCCAAATACAGAGTCAGTTATAGAGCAAGCTCTATGTCTCATACCATACTTTCAATTTTATAAAGTCCTTTTGTGGATTAATTATAAAAATATCAATGATCATTTTACTAGTTTCAATTTCTACTAATTCTGTCTCTATCATCCTCAATTCAAGAGATATATTTCCAAGTTTGCCAATGATGCTGGATAGCTAGAATCTCTATGCCTTATTACCTTCACTAGATCATATCTCAAAATATACATATCAAATTTAAGTTTTCTTATAAAATGAGTTCAAAAACATATTACTTGTCATTTTTAATGTATACTTGGCCTAATTCAGCCTCTAGATCCATCTTCTGGGCTACTCCATTTCGAACTGCCCATTCAATTTATGAACAGTACCAATTTTAGTTTAAGTGTGATTTATCTTTGTACACACCAAATATATTAAATTACTTTTACATAAGTATACTTAAGATATTTACCTACAACCTTTATGTTTTGAATATCTTCAAATTATGTTCATAAAATTCTCTATAGGTTCAAACAGTTTGGGTTTACCCAAAAATCCCCAAATTCAGGTCAGTTCACTTTCAAGAGACATATCTCATTACTTTTAATGAATTTTTTAAAACCCTTTCATGTGACTATATTTAAGGTAAAATACTACAACTTTAATGTTTTAAACTTTCCCAAATTCGGCCTCTAAGTAGACAGTATAGGTGTTCCAAAATTATACTCAATTCAAAACCTAGGTTTCCCAATTCAAGTTTAATAATCAAATTGAGTTCTATCATGCAATTTAAACTCAATTAACTCATAAATTCTTTCAATTAGTTTCAAAATACACCCATAAACATCAAAAAATAAAAATAAATAATTTTCTCTAATGTTTCTATGTATAGGTCGAACCATATATAGAAGAAGAGAAGAAGAGATTTTAGAATTTTAAAACTATAAGCTACTTGCTCATGCTTTGAATGAAATTTGAAGTCATAATTTTAGAGCTTACCTTAAATTGGGTAGGAGCTTTTGGGAGCCAGCCATCTTTAAGAAGAAAAAAACTAGAGTTTTCTTTATGTGACAAATGATAACAATTAGATGATTTTAAAGCTT
The DNA here is from genome assembly GCA_949750685.1 of Vernicia montana. Lineage (NCBI taxonomy): Eukaryota > Viridiplantae > Streptophyta > Magnoliopsida > Malpighiales > Euphorbiaceae > Vernicia > Vernicia montana. The sequence goes on along the minus strand of CATKHJ010121325.1, from coordinate 5,510 downwards.
TTTGGATAAGCTTTTGTTGAATGGCTGGTGTAGATTTATTAAGAATGATCAATTGGATATCATTTTTAGCCTATTTTTGAATTTATGATACTCATTTATATATGGATAAATATGACTATATTTTCTATGATAGAAAAATTCCATGAAAATTCCTTATTTATGTAGCAATTTTGATTAATGGAAATGTGGGGTCCATTTCCTTTAATTCATCTTTGACATTTTGTTCTTACAAATTCAAATAAGAATTCCTCTCCAACAATCACGTTGGTCCGGCCATGTTAATACATGGTTGGGTCTCACACTGTATTTCACATGTTCCTGTACAATGAAATCGTCAATTTCGATAGTTTTTACGAAATGCCTGTTTTATCCCTTTTTACAGTGTACATTATTTTAACTGCTATCAATACAGATTATTAAACATAGTTCATTAATTATATTCATAGCATTTTTATGAGTCTTAAGTACTATAATATCACAGTAAAAGGAAAATTTTATGTACACTTAACTGAGCATACTTAAGCTCATATTTAGTCTCACAATCTCATTAATCGTTTAAATTGCCTTTCAATGACATCATTGATAATTCCTAAAGATTAATTTGATCTACGGTGTTACATATGATAATGATGTGCCTCGTCAAATGAGGGCTTCAGATAATAGTGTGCCTCATTATTAGAAGTCTTCATAAATTCGCCTGGACTCGCTAGTTCTTAGATGTTTTTCGAACTTTTGTTTAGACTCGTTTGGCTTTTTTCCCTTTCTTATATGGAGTGGCCTAATTTGTTTGTTAAACTAGTCTTAGCAGGCTGTCTGTATCGCTGGGAGGTCTTGTGTGATCATGCCTCGCCAATTGAGGGCTTAAATAATAATGAGCCTCACTCGGAGGTCTTCGAATAAAATGCATCATCGTTAGAGGTCTTAGAAGTCCATGCCTCACTCGAAGGACTTTAGAAATCCTACCTCATCAATAGAGGACTTTAAGGAAACTTGCCTCACTGATGGAGGACTTAGAGATACATGCCTCGCTCACTGATGTGCCAAAACACACACTAACAGCTGCAAGTGCACAAGTCACTATCAAGTAATAAAGTAGTGAGTATGAGTATCGTCTCCACGAGGATAGTGTATAAGCATTAGTGCAAATGTCAACTATTGTCTAGCGGATAATGGATAGAAGGATGATGAACTTAAAATAAACTAAACTAAACAAAAACAATGAGAAGATCAAAAGATATAGTTAATGATAAACTCCCTAGATATGAATCCCCTAGCCTCTCTTGAATGTCAAGAATAATAGATTTAATCATTCAAACAATAAATTGAGTTGGACTCTCACTATATTAAATATAAACCTTTCTCAAGTGATTAAATCCCTAACTTCCTAAGTATTATAGGGGAATCTCTTCTCAACCTACAATGAAATAGGAGCAGCATTAAGTTCAAGAGATTAATCCAAAGAAGTCTTGTAGGTCTATCTCTAGCACCCCAATCAACTTCTCTATTCCTATGAGTGATCTATCTATACCAAGGTATCTCTACTCATCCAATATAGAATCGATATCCAATCAACAATACCGGCAATTGCCAATTAGAATAAAAATCATAAATCATGAAAATAAGACAATCCAAAGATAAATTGATTCAAAACAAATCATTCAATTCATAAAGTAAAGAACTAGGGTTCAACAATATCTAAGTAGAAAACAAATTAGTTCATGATAGATTGAATAACAAAATAGAAGAGAAATAAGAAATCAAACAGTTCATGACAAAGTTGGATAAATCTTCTCTTCAATCCCTTGATTACAGCTTCAAATAATTGCAATAATGGATCTTTAATCTTGATTACACATTCAATTTCTCTAAAATTAAATTTCCTAAACTATCTAAGAACCTAAAGGAACCTAAAATTCCTAGCCACAAGGCTAGGGTTTCTTAGAACTCCCAAAAGCTCCCTTTTTTTCTTCTTTTTGTAGCTTTAAAATTCTTTCTAGACTCGTCACATGGTCAGCCACACGGCTGTGTGGTTGGGTATGTGATAAGAAAATTTTAGTTCTGCCAATTTTACACCCTGTCACACAAGCAGGTCACACGATCGTGTGATAGGGTGTGTGACATGAAAACGATCGAATTAGGCTTTGTCTTTTTCATGACTTTTATATATCTTTTTCTTAACTTTCCAACGACACCTAAATCGTCTCAATCGGACATTTGTAGATCAAGTTATGCTCAAAATACTCTAAGGTGTTCAAAGTTGTCAATACACCAACTTTGCATTTGATCTTCAAAAATTTTCTTCAATTCTCACCCAAAACGCGTCAAATTCATGTCCTATCTTCATGATTTCAATAAATTTGATTCATGGCAACCTAAATCATGAAATTCCTATAAAAGAACTCTAGAAAAACACTAAACAAACAAATCAAACTCAATTTAAGGTTAAAATACATTAAGAACAAAGGGTAAAATGTAGTCAATTAAGCACTTATCACTCACGGAGGACTTAGATGATATGCCTCACTGATCGAGGATTTAGAAAAATACTTGCCTCACTGATAGAGGACTTTGATAACATTTAGGCCTCGTCAACCGGGGACTTAGAAATCCATGCCTCACTGATTGAGGACTTATATGATAATTCGTCTCGCCTATCGAGGACTTATAGAAAACCTACCTCGTTAATAGAGGACTTTGTATGATGTGCCTCGTTTATTGAGGGCTTAGAGAAAACCTGCTTTGCCTGGAGGTCTTTGATAATCTGCCTCACTTAGAGGACTTTAATATCTTGCCTCGCTGACTGAGGACTTTAGATAATCCATGCCTCATATAGAGGGCTTTAATAATAATATGCCTCACTGATAGAGGACTTTAGAAGAAACATGCCTCATCAATAGAGGACTTTAAAAAACCTGCCTCACGTAGAGGGCTTAGATAATATGTCTTATTGATCGAGGACTTTGATACTTTGCCTCGTTGATTGAGGACTTAGAAGTTAGCGAAGCCCCTCACTCTCTGATAGAGGTCTTCGCTAATTTTTCTTTCCAAATGAGGACTTATATAATAATGTGTGCCTCGTTGAAAGAGGTCCTATGTGATAATTCACTTCGTCAATCGAAGGCTCAGATAATACTAGTAATTTGCTTCATCTATATAAGACTCGGAGAAATCATGCCTCATTGATAGAAGGCTTTTGCCTAACTGAATTAGGTCTTTGGCGCCTTGCCTTAGTAAGGTCTTTGTGTAATTTTCTTCACCATATGAAGACTTAGAACTCTAATACGAATTTTAGTTTATTTTCTATTCTAGAAGTTTGTTTTCTTATCTAGGAAGGATTCCTAAGGATTTCCTTGATTAGGAAGAATTCCTAGCTTATTTTAGAATTCTAGAATAGTCTTGAGTCTCTATAAATACTCAAGTCTTTTTTGTAATTCAACAAATTTTGATTAATGAATTTCGAATTCCCTTAAGAGTGTGATCACTTATTTTTTATTCTTGCATGAATCAAGGTTCATACAAGTAAAGCTAATTACTTTGTTAGTATTAATTCCAAGGTTATCTTTCATAAGTTAGTATTATGTCTCGGAGATCATAAGTTCATATTCCAAAGTGCTTTATCACGAGTTGGGATTTGATCGCAGACTTGAAAAAATATGATTTAGCTTTCCAAAGAGTTGCTTCCAAGCGCAAAGATATTGGGTCACAAGTTTAGTATACTTGTGGTTAGTATTAAGGACTTATATAATTTGCGAAGCTCTCCACTCCATGATAGAGGTCTTTGAATAATAAAGTGCCTCGCTCATTAGAGGACTTATAAATAATAATGTGCCTCTCTAGTGGGAAAACTTAGAAATCCACCTCGCTGCTCGAGGTCTTTGGATAATAAGGTGCCTCACTCATGGGAGGACTTAAAGATAATAATGTGCCTCTCTCGTGAGAGGACTTAGAAATCCACCTAACCGCTCGAGTTCTACGGATAATAAGGTGCCTCGCTCATAGAAGGACTTATAGATAATAATGTGCCTCTCTCGTGAGAGAATTTAGAAATCCACCTCGCTGTACGAGGTCTTCTGATAATAAGGTGCCTCACTCATTGGAGGGCTTTGGCCTTGCCTTAGTGAGGGCTTAGTTTCTTAAAGAAAAGTGCAAGCTAAAGAGTTTGGTATGGAGGCAGCTGAGTGCCTAAATAGTGATGCGAGTTGAAGAGCTCAATATGGAGGTAGACGGGTGCCTGAATAGAGATGCGAGCTAAGGAGCTCATTATGGAGGTAGTTAAGTGCCTGAATAGAGATGCGAGCTGAAGAGCTTGGTATAGAGGTTGTCGCGTGCCTGAATAGTGATACGAGTTGAAGAAGCTCAATATGGAGGCAGCCAGATGCTTGAATAGAGATACGAGCTAAAGAGCTCAGTATGGAGGCAACAGGGTGCCTGAATAGAGATGCGAGCTGAGGAGCTCGTTATGCAGCCAGTCAGATGCCTAAATAGAGATACGAGCTGAGGAGCTTGGTATGGAGGTAGCCGAGAGCTTGAATAGAGATGCGAGCTGAAGAGCTCGGTATGAAGGTAGCTGGGTTCCTAAATAGTGATGCAAGCTGAAGAAGCTTGATATGGAGGTAGCTGGGTGCCTGAATAGAGATGCGAGCTGAAGAGCTCGGTATAGAGGCAGCCGGGTGCCTGAATAGACATGCGAGCTGAAGAAGCTCGATATAGAGGCAGCTGGATGCCTAAATAAAGATGTGAGCTGAGCAGTTCAGTATGGAGGCTGTCGGGTGCCTGAATAGTGATGCAAGCTAAAGAAGCTCGATATGTAGGCAGCCGGGTGCCTGAATAGAGATGCGAGCTGAGGAGCTTGTTATGGAGGCAGCCGGATGCCTGAATAGTGATGCAAGTTGAGGAGCTCAGTGCAGAGGTAGCTGGGTGCCTGAATAGAGATGTGAGCTGAGGAGCTTGGTATGGAGGCAGCCGGGTGATTGAATAGTGATGCTAGCTGAAGAAGCTCGATATGGAGACAGCCAGGTGCATGAATAGAGATGCGTGTTGAAGAGCTTGGTATGGAGGTAGTCGGGTGCCTGAATAGTGATGCAAGATGAATAAGCTCGATATGGAGGCAGCTGGGTGCCTGAATTGAGATGTGAGCTGAAGAGATCGGCATGGAGGCAGCCGGGTGCCTGAATAGAGATGCGAGTTGAAGAAGCTCGATATAGAGGCAGCCGAGTGCGTGAATAGAGATGTGAGCTGAAGAGCTTTTGTCACACCCCACATTTAGGGGTGTAACGATCCTAGGGCTTAGAGAGACATAAAGTCACCAAAACCCGTAGAATCCAGTAAACAATATTAATTATCAATACTCATTACCCTGAATCTAAACCAGAGATCCCATCAAATATCCATATACCTCAATACACATATCTCCATATCATTTTAAGTATTAACCATTTACAATCCACATTATAGCATATATCATACTTAGTTAATCCCACACTCTTATTATTACAATAATTATACATTAA
>CATKHJ010121262.1:0-11959 GCA_949750685.1 Vernicia montana | reverse complement strand
TCAAGTACTTCATTCTCAAGCACTAGTAAGTCATTTTATCTGAAAAATACACTAAGTTTAAATGTTAGATCAATTCAACTTGATTGCCAAGATCAAAATTGAGATTGACTTAGTTGGATCACACCACTAAGGTCAACAAGTTATTTTGCACTTTCAGCCAAACTAAAGAAATTTACTGTTATTACCAAAACCTTATCCCCGAGTCCTCTTTGGTCATTCACAGATCAGTGATTTTTCATTGGGATAAATTAAATAATTTGGAGTCAACTTAATTGGGTTTTCCTTTAATTTTTTCCAAAAAAAATAAATAAAATTAAAGTGACGACTCCCTTTACAAATGCCAAAATACAAAATTTAATTTTCAGAACTCATAGCGGGTTTTCGATCGTAGAGTTTCTCCCGAAGAGCATTTCGATTCCCTTAGCGGATCAAACTGGTACTCGAGCGAGGCCTCACAAGACTCTACAATGGTGGTTTAGAGGAGGGTTACTGCAACCAGTGCAAAGAGGAGGACTGTTGTTTCCAGAGTTTAGAGGACGGTATCCGCTACAGCAGTAGGGATTAGTTCCCAAGCTACTACTATATAGAGGAGGATTTCTGGGAGTAGTTTTGGAGCTGCTGTCATTCGGGATAGGTTTTTTGGTATGATTGTAGGAAGCAGTTCTGATTCTGCTAGTACTTCTACTGCTGCAGTGGAGGGAGCCATAGAGACTTGGAGGAGGGGTGTGACCATTGAGGAGATTGTGGTGGACTTTGATTCTGACAAGAGCACAAGGGATGTACACCCTATGAGGAGGAGGAGGATTGGCTAGACTATGACTTCAGACATGATGATGACACTTGTTTTTGTCTTATAGTTGTTTAGGATTTGCTGCAAGTTTCCTGTGTTTGTGCATGCCTGCAAGCTGATGTGACTACACGATACGAGATAAGCTATAGATGATATTGGAAAGGCTATCCTTTTTATCAGGGTGATGGATTGTATTTTGTAAATTCTGATCATCATTGTATAAGACATCTTTTATTTTTGCCTAAGCCGCTCTTTCAGGTTTTTAACTTAGCGAGCACTTTTCAATATTTTTTTTTTGTTAGCTATAATTTTTTCCCGAGTCGCCCTTTTAGGTTTTCGACTCAACGAGCTTGCCCTAATTTCTGCCTAAGCTGCCCTTTCAGATTTTTCAGCTTAGCGAGTATTTTCTTTTTATTATTTTTTTGTTTAGGCAAAAAGAATCAAGTGAATGATGCATTAGGTACAGAGAAAATGAGAATGAGATGTCATGTGAACAAAAGTGCTTTGAACTATGATTTGGACCGCACTCGAGTCGGACTGCCTATGTATCCCTTACATCATTTTTTTTGTCAGTCATTTTCCTTTAGGGAGAATCAGGTCCCCGTAGTTCTGATTTGAGTGCATTGAAGATAAAGAAACTAACTACAAACACTACATTCAGACAAAGTATCTCTTCAGCTAATCTAGGTTGCAAGGGTTGAAAATTTGTTCCCGTCCACGTTTATGAGGATGACGCCTCTGTCGGATAGATTTTTCTTGAGTATGTATGGTCCAGCCTAATTTGGTCAAACCTTTCCTCTTGGTCGTGCAGAAGAGCTCAGATGACTTTTCAGGACAAGATTCCCTTCTTGCAAACCTCTGTTTTTCACCTTTTGTTAAAGTGTTTGGCTAGCTTCTGTTGATAACCTTGAATTTTGTATAAAGTATCCATTCTCTTTTCGTCGATGGCATTCAGCTAATCATGACACCCTTTGATCTACTCGGCTTTCATTTTTTTTTTTACAGCTTCTGCTTAATAGGCTTCATGTGTGTGCAACCCGAAATCTTGTGAACCGCGATGCTTGGGTCTACCATGTCCTTGGGTTCCACGCAAAACAGTCCAAGGAACCACGAGCCCTTCTATTAATGTCTATCTGTCATGATATGCAGATGCAATGTATTCGACTTTTATTTTTTCTCTGTGCTTAATTAATTGATTCTTTGCCTTTTTCATTATTATTATTATTATTATTATTATTATTATTATTATTATTATTATTATTATTATTTTCTTTTCTTTTCTTTTTTAGATGTCCTATTCAATGATGAATCAAAAGAAAGTAAAGCAAAACTTAAGGTTCAAACTTTTCATTGCTGATAAAAGTCCCATCATCATGGGATATATTAAAAGATAAGCCTGGAATGCGGAATACAGACTCAGAAAAAAGCAAGACTCAACAGACTCGAATTTAGAAGCAGACTCAAAAGCCTCGGATGGACTCAAAGGACTCAAATATGGACTCAAAGGACTCAAACACAGACTCAATAAACTCAGAGGACTCAGATACTGCAGGGCCGACACCTTTCTCAAAGTACCAATTATTAGGTGGAGCTTGAGATGGTTGGATGAGTTTAGTGGTTTGGAAGAGGATTGGTGGCAATATTAGGCTTTGGATTGGGGGCAATGATGTCTCTGTTGTTGATAAGGTCCTGAATTCTATGTCTCAGAGCCTTACATGCATCGGTCTTGTGCCCTGCTTCTCGGTGATAATCACAATACTCGTTAGCATTGTAGCCTTTGGGCAAGGGTTTGGAGGAGCTCGTGGTTCAAGGGGCTTAATCAGATAATCCTCCAAGGCTTTCTTGTAAACAGTGCTGAGGGCAATGCCTAGCTCGGAGAAAGTCCTCATTGACTCTAACCTCATCGGCTGGTGATAAGAGACAACATTGACGTCCCCCCCTCTTTGGGTGGTGGAGTTGGTGGTGTAATTTTTGTTCTTGTGATATCTCGAATTAGAGGATTCATTCTTGATTCATCCGGATTGGATCAAATCCTCGATCTTGGTGGCAGTGGCGATGGCAGCCCTAAAATCTTCGAATCAAGTTAAGTTTGGGGACTAGATTTTTGGTTTTAAATAATCTCAATTTGGCTTCAGTTTCAGAAAAATACTGTCTGGTACAAAAAGTCCAGTTAGGATCGGAAAGGTATCAGTTTGGATAGAAAAATATTCCGGTCAGCTTTAAAGAGTTTAGAAATAATTTTGAAGGTACTAAAGTGAGGGTTCACAGTTGCCCCCTCATCAGAGTTGTCTTGTTTGTAAGGCTATTATGATGATAGTGAACCTGAGAGAAGGGATGGTACAAGGAACCAAAGTGATGTCTAGGTCAGTGCTTGGACATGTATGGGTGAGAGAATGGTCGAAAAGGAAGATGGAAAAAAGAACCAAATGGATGTTTAAGCAATTTTTTCTAAACATTTATGGGTGGAGAATGTGATTGAATTTGATGGAGAATGGACCACAAGGATGTCTAGGTGATCATTTTCTAGACATTTATGGGTGGAATTTTGAAGGATTTTGATAGAGAGGCAGGAAAAGGAACCACAATGATGTCTAGGTGACAATTTCTAGATGTTCGTGGGTGGATTGACTAATAAATAAAAGTGAAAAGAGGAATCAAATGGATATCTAGGCTAGTGGCTAGATATTTTTGGGTGAAGGATGGGACTGACTTGGATAGAAAGGCGAGGGAAGGAACCAAAGGGATGTCTAGATGATTGTTTCTAGAAATTTTTGGGTGAAGGATTTGGATGAATTTTTTATAAAAGGGCTAAAAAAAAGGGGACCAGAGGGATGGTTATCACGGTTTGAATCGAGTGAAAGATTGTTACTACGTTCAGGGTCAAGTGAAAGATTGTTACTACGTTCAGGGTCGAGTGAACGACGATTGCTTAGCTCGAAAGCATAGTCAAAATGGCACCGCGATCAGAATCGGGTGAAAAATTATTACCGCAGTTAGAATCGGGTGAAGGACAACTGCTTAGCTTGGAAGCAAAGTCAGAATGGTACCGCGGTCTGAATTGGGTGAAAAATTGTTACCACAATCAAGATCGGATGAAAAATTGTTACCACTGTCAGAGTCAGGTAAAGGAAGACTGCTTAGCTAGGAAGCATAGTCAAAATGATACTGCGGTCAAAATCAGGTGAAAAATTATTGATTTGCTTGAAGGAGACCAAACTCTATGCATAGGTTAATAGTTACTCGAAAGGGGACCTTGCTTTGTGTAAAGGGATCCGATGGACGACACGCGCAGGGTTTGATTTGCATGCTTTTTCAGTTTTCGGGTTAGTTTTCTGGATTTTCGGGTCAATTTTTGAGGTATTCTGAAGTTCAAAAAATTACCGATCAATATCGATGGACTCAAAATTAATTATCGGATAATTTAACAGTTAGATTTGAGAAAAATTCGATCAGTTTCAGGAAAATGCTGTCTGGTACAAAAAGTCCGGTCAGGATCGAAAATGTGTCAGTTTGGATAGAAAAATATTTCGATCAGCTTTGAAGAGTTTAAAAATAATTTTAGAGGTGTTAAAGTGAAGGTTCACAGTAATTTTCAAAACAAATTTTGAAATAATAATTTTGAAATAATATATCAGAAATTTATGGTTGTGTAATTTTCATAAACTTATGGTTGAAGTTTTTGTTTTTAAAGTATCTATTTGATGATGAGGTGGTGGATTGTGGAATTTGAGAGAGACAAAAAATGGAGGGAAGATTTTTTGGACCATATGATCAATGTATTTTTAATTTTTGAGATAAAATTAAGGGAAGTTAATTAATAATATTTTTTAATCAAAATTATTATTTTATTAATTAATTAGTCTGATTTTTTAAACTTATAAATAATTTTCAAGTTTTTAAAACTCGAAAATGGATAAAAAGAACTTTAGTTGATGGTAATAGCTTTTATATATAGTATATATATTTGACCATATATTAATTATATAATTAAATATGGATATATATTAATTTTTATGCAAAAAGTGGGAATTTTTTGTTATGGTATAATATATTTATAGGTGCCATAGAGTGTAGTGGATATAAAATAAGTCACAAAGTATATTATTGTTATAAATAAATTATTATATATGGATATTACTTAAATATTATTGAGTATATATTTTAAAGAGATTATAGTATAGGACTATTTCAGTAATGTTGTATACACTAAAACTCTAGTTATTTTTCTATATAAGGAAAACTAAGGTTAATCTAATAATAAGAATTTGGAGTCCATTTTCTCTCTATATATTTTCTCTCTCTTTTCCATTTACTTTACTTTATTACTTTATATGTTTGTTATTGTTTTCAATCTGCTATACTAATAAATCAATTTACAACACGCGTTATCAGCACGAGTTTATTCTAACTTTTATTTGCCTAGATCAACAATTCTCATATGCTAAGGAAACCTATTTCTACTCAGGCATGGTATGAGATAATACCTTCGATTTATACATATATATAATGCAATAAATAGCTTCAAAAACCTATTTATTCGCAAAACTTCAAGCCCTTCTCTGTTAGTGAAGAATTGATTGATCATTATTTGGTAAAAAAGATTAGGAACCAGCCATTGCCTCGTAATCGAATTCATGTGGTTAATTTGTATGAGAAAAGTCCTCGAGAGCTCACTGCATGAATACATCTCAATCAATTTACATTAGTTTGATGATGGCCATATACATCTTTTTCATGCAAATTTAGAGGTATTTTATTATTAATTTATTTTTTTGTATTTTGATACCAAATTATTTTTTTAAGTTATAGAAACATTTATATAAATATATATGTTTTCGTTATCAGCAAAAGTTAAAACGAAAACATATATATATATGGATGAGTAATCTCTATGTTTATATGTTCCACATAAAAAATAAAAAAATAATAAAAAAAAGGAGAATTTTATTATTATTTTTTTATGGAAATATTATTATTTAATGCTATTTAATTTTTAATTAATTAAATATAATTTCTGAAAAACTTGTATTCTAAATTTCTGTAGAATTAAATAAATTAATACAATTCCTGAAGAATTATAGTATTATCTACAGTTTTTGAAGAATTAATTAAATAAATAAATATAATATAAATTCATGAAAAATTAGTACCCTAAGTTCTTGAAAAACTAAGTATCCTAAATTTATGGTACACTAGTATTCTAATTTGTTAAAAAACTGATATCCTATGTTCCTGAAGAACTAAATAAATTGTCTATAAGTTTTTGGAAGACTGATTTAATTATGATACTATTCTCTTTAGAATACAATTCAGACATATTTAGAATCACTTCACAATTGAAATTGTGTGGTGATAAAGTTATAGAACATAATACACTATAGAAAACATATACTATTTTTATGCTTCTAACATGCTTCTACAACAGCAGTATAGAAAGCAAAAGTTTACAAAATATTCTGAACTTATTGCTTGTCTTCTAGTGGTTGAAAAGAATAATGAATTGTTAATGAGAAATCATTAAACTAGGCCCACTGGTACATCATCAACCCCCTGAAGTAGATGTTGTAGATAACCAAGAGTCAAAACTCAATAATGAGGTACATTTGGTAGATTAAGAGAACTTTGGTAGAGAAACAACTCACATAGAGGACACAACTCAGCTTAATATATAGACTTCCTGAAGGAGTAATTGGCTAAGATTTTGCATTATTATTATTATTATTATTGCTTTGTTGGATTATATTGATAAGTTGTTTATCCATATTATTTTGTACTATAATCTATGACTAATTTCATTATTATTTTATCCTCAATATACATGAAAAATATGTTGCGTTGAACCAGCAGTTCAAGCGTTGAACTTGTAGTTCAATAATTAAATCTTGAAAGTTTGGTATGACACGCCATTATGCATATAATACATACTCTCCCTTACAACTTGTACATGAACGTGAACCTAATATTTTTCATCTGCGATTTTTTGGTTGTGCCATATATGTACTAATAATACCATCTCAATGTGCGAAAATGAGTCCATATAAAAGACTTGAAATTTATTTTAATGAGGCACATTTCCCAATATTAAAGAGAGAAAAAAAAATACCTGTTAGTGCTAAAGAATGTCGAGAAATTTCTTGGAATGAAGACCGTTTAAACAGTTTTGATCCATGTACAAGTTAGAATGAATTAAAAGTTTAGAAAATAATAAAGTTGCAACAAATTGCAACTCAACTTCCATATGCATTTATAGATGTCAAAAGAGTAACAAAATCTTATATTTCAGTTGTTAATACCCCAGTAAGAATTGTGGTTTCTATTGAAAATAGAAAATCAATCGAGCTCGACACACGCCAGAAGCGTGGATGGTAAATTGGAACAAAAGATAAAAATCCACAGAAAAGAAAAGCTGCATCACTGAGAAAATCTCCTGAAGAGAAGTCTCTTGAAGAGAAAGATCTCAGTCAAAGAGCTATAGCCAATTATGAGACATAGACTGAGACAACGGAATAATTAGATCCTCCAGAGATTGCTCCTGGAGTTGATGATCAAATGAATGAAAATTATGAGATCTCAATTAATTTTGTTAATACAGGAGAAACATTAGATAGAAATTCATTTATCGTCGACGATGAATTTGCCTCAACAGTAGCTCTTGCAGTCTCAAGAGACAATCTGGATCCAGAACCTATGAATATAACTGAATGTCAGCATAGACATGATTGGCCATCATGGAAAGAGGCAAATTCAGGCCGAGCTAAACTCTCTATTTAAACGCATAGTATTCGGACTTGTTATGCGGACTCCCCAAAATGTGAAACCAGTTGGGTATAAATGGGAGTGTTTGTCCGAAAGTATAATGAGAATAATGAAGTGGCAAGATATAAAGCATGGCTAGTTGCCAGGGTTTTTCGCATAGACCTGGTATTGACTATGAGAAAACTTATTATCCTATTATAAATATGATCACGTTCCGATACTTGATTAGTATGTCAGTTAAAGAAAGACTTGATATGCACCATGTGACAATAATATTTATATGAGTGTCTCAGAAGGACTAAAGGTACTAGAAAGGAATACACATCAAACACGTGATATGTATTCCATTAAATTTCATAAATCCTTGTATGAATTAAAGCAATATAAACGTATGTGGTATAATCATTTAATTAAATCCTTATTGAAAGAAGGATATGTGAATAATACACTATGTCCATATGTAGTCATAAAAGATCACAGAATGGTTATGTTATTGCAGTATATGTTGATGATCTAAATGGGACTCCTAACAAACTCTTGAAAAGTGAGTTCGAGATGAATTTAGAAGAAACAAAATTTTTCTATCGGCCTGCAGATCGATTATTTATCCCCAAATGAGTCCTAATACACCAGTCTACTTATGTGGAAAAGGTAAATCATTTCTCTTAAGCACAATAATGGTATCCGCTCACTGGAAGTGAACAAAGACCCTTCTCGATCTAAAAAGATAACAAAAGAGCTACTTGATTTTGAAGTACCATATTTAAGTACTATAGGGGCACTCATGTATATTGCAAATTGCATCAGGCCTAATATTGCATTTGCAATAAAATTCCTAACTAGGTATAGTTCTGCACCTACCAAGAGATATTGGAGTGGTGTAAAACACTTATTACGTTATCTTCGAGGACTATTGCTTGCTATTATGAAGATAGATCTCAGACTGATTATGTGTTTGCTTATAATGGTACTGCAATTTCATGAAAGTTTGTAAAGAAAACTATGGTCCTGAAATACCTCAATAAAAAATACTCCCATTATGTTATTTGAAATGAACACAATATGCATTTGCAAAAATTAAAGGTGGATATATCAAAGGTGACCAAACTAAATATATTTCACCAAAATTATTTATATGCATAAGCTCCAGAAGAGATATCCACCAAATTCGCTCGAGTGACAATCTAGCAGACTTATTTACTAAAGTCTTTACCTAATGTTATATTTGAACGGCTTATTTTATTGATTGATATGCGCTGTCTTAAAATGTTGTCTTCATCAGGGGGAGCGAATAAATATAAGATTATACTCTTTTTCCTTAGTCAAGTTTTTTTCCCACAGGATTTTCTTAACTAAAGGTTTTAATGAGGCAATATGTGCAATGATAGAATAGCGCATGAATTGTACTCTTTTCTTTAGCTATGTTTTTTTCCACTGGATTTTCTAGCAAGGTTTTTAATGAGGTATATTCATGGCCAAATAATATCCAAAGGGGAGTGTTATAAATAAATTATTATATATGGATATTACTTAAATATCCTTGAGTATATATTTTAGAGAGATTATAGTATAGGGCTATTTCAGTAATATTGTATACACCAAAACCCTAACTATTCTTCTATATAAGGGAAGCTAAGATTAATCTAATAATAAGAGTTTGAAACTCATTTTCTCTTTACATATTTTCTCTCTTTTCCATTCACTTTACTTTATTGCTTTATATGTTTGTTATTGTCTTTAATCTGCTGTGCTAATAAACCGATTTACAACAATTATAATATTAAACTCATTTTTCATAGATACAAGAATCAACATATCTATATGTATCATTTACTATTTCTAAAGAAAGAAGTTCACACTAGGGCTGCAAATGAGCCAAGTCATTCACGAGCGGCTCGGTGTTCGGCTCGATAAAAACTCGTTCGCGTTCGGCTAGTTTTATAAATGAGCCGAGCTTGAGCCTTACTTTAAAACTCGATTAATAAACGAGCTGAGCTTGAGCAGAGCAAAGCTCGGCTCGATTAGGCTCGTTAACAGCTCGATAATAAGCTCGTGAATAATTTGATTATTATTATTATTATTATTATTATTAGCTTAATAATTTTGACACTCTAAAAAATATATTTTAATACTCTTATAAAATTTTTGGTAATTCAATTTAACTAAAATATATATATTCATGATTAACATAATCTAATATTTCCTTATTATGTAATCTAATATTCTAATTTTTAAAAATATTTTTTTATTAATTACTCTCTCTATTCCTTTTTATATGACGTATTTTAAAGGAATTTTTGTTCCAAAATATCTGTCATTTTAGGAAAACAATAAGATTTTAATTTATTTTTTTCAATTATATCATTATTATCTATTCTATAATTAATACACATATTATTTATTACTCTATAATCAATAAGGGTAATTTAGTCATCTTATTTTTAAAACTTAACGTAATTAATTATTTCTTAATTTTTGTGAAACAATAAAAAATAACACATAAAAAGGAATGGAGGGAGTAATATTTTTATAGTACATGTAATGCTCAATTTTATGATTGAATTTTTTTTTTCACTAATTGGATGTTTTTTCTTTTATGTTAATTTTAAATATTTTTGTTATAATTATTTTATTATAAATAAATATTTAGAATGTTGAGTATTTTGATAAATTATAAACGAATTTCAAAACGAATAGAACTCGAGTTTAGCTGAATTATAATTTATTAACGAGCTGAACTCGAGTCAAACTTGAGCTCGGCTCGAGTTTAAATGAGTTAAGTTTGAACATAATTTCAAACTCGATCCAAAACTCGATTCAAAACTCGAGCTCGGAAAAAAAAAATATTGAACCAAGTCTGAACATGTTAAAACTCGGCTTGGCTCGACTCGATTACAGCCATAGTTCACACGTGGGAAAAGAAAAAGGGCGTGTTTATGTGTGGGCTTTGTGATCCGTTTGGATATTAAGATTGGCAGCTACTTGATAATTCCTTTCAATCTTCCATTTTAGAACAACTTAAAATTGAACAAAGAATATAAGAAAAAGAAAATTATTAGACTAAAAAAAATACTAAAAATGAGTATACTTATCAAGATAAAAAGAAAAGATAAATACGAATAATGATAAAGTAAATTTTAGGTTGATGTATATAGATTAAAATTTTAATTTTTGATAATTTTTTCATTGAAATATTTGATTATATAAAAAAATGTTCAAGAAACTTGAACTACAAAAATAAATAAATAAATAAATAAAATAATTAAGTCAACCGTGTGTATAAGATCTCTTTGACTGCCATTTATTTATTTATTTTACTACGGTTACGTCTATATTAGCCACATGGCATGCCATTTTTTAAATTATTAAGATCAGTTCCTTATTTTGTATTTATGTATATATATGGTTAGCGTTGGATTCTTGTTTGTGAAATGCTGGGCATTTGGTGGCCCGGGGAGAATTAGGGGCGCAGACATTTCAGGTAATGTTGGAGATTAGAAGTGCCTTTTTGCTGTATATACTGTCATTTGTTTGCTTGTTATAATGCATGTTTGAATATCTGGTTTAGTGATATATGTGATTTGTTTTGTTTTATAGTGTTTCAAAATCTTTTGTTATGTTTAATTGTGCAAATTTAATGTAAATTCATAAATGGTAATGCATGGCCGTTTCGGTGCCCATGTTGCACTGGAACGTAATTGTTATAGCTGGTGGATCTCATACACTTGGAGGTGGACGTGATGGACACGGGCGTTTTACCATAATATATTATTTTAAAAAAATATTTACTCAAATATGTCTGATTTTTAAAAATTTATCAAGATATGCCACTTTTTAATTTTTTAACTTGCTGACTCACAATCTGATTGTCAAACTATCGAATTTGTAAAAAAAATTTTTGAAAGTTTTGAATTGAAGCAACTGGAAGTTTGACTACCGGTTTCTATTATTTACCTAGGTACTGTATTTGGCCACTATATATGTCCATGCAAGTTGTAGTAAACCAAATATTTTTTAACTATTTAATAGCAAATAAATATTTTCATTTTAATGCATTTATTTGATTTGATAGCCAAATTAAATGTAAAATTATGAAAAAAGAATTCTACATCTTGATTTGATTTATTTGGTATTTAATAAAATTGAATACTAAGTTTTAAATTAAATAATTTAAGTATTGAATTTTTGGAGTATAAAATGATTTAAATAGTTTTATAATTAATAATATAATTAATAATTAAATTAAATTAAATTATTTAATTTAAAATTTAGTATTCAATTTTATTAAATACCAAATAATATAATTAATTATAAAATTATTTAAATAGTTTTATAAATCACTTAAAAATTGAAATTAAATTAACATTCTTTTAAAATGTTAAGTAAAGTTTTTTCATTTAAAAATTATACTTA
>CATKHJ010121246.1:0-13204 GCA_949750685.1 Vernicia montana | reverse complement strand
GGTCTAATCAAAGTCAAACCCATTCAAAGTGCTCGGTTCCTCATAGACCAATTCATTCATCTTGCCAAGACTTCTAAAGGTGTTGTCTTTCTCTCCTCCCATATAACAAGAATAACTAATCATGTTGGTGCTCTCACTTTTCCCAACAAGGCCATTCTCTAAAACATTCTCTCCCCTACTTCAAATATGTTGGATATAGGATATATGCTCCACTCCAAATGCATTAGAGAGAAAAATAATGCATATGAGTACATATTTGGAGAAGTTGGGGTTCTTGAGAAGTGAAGGAAAAGATCAAGGACCATTATTCCTAGTGGTGGCCATTCTCAAGTTGAGGAAGCTCTAACAAGGGGACAAGGAACTCAAACCCCTTCTAGACCTTCTCCTTCTTTCATAACAAACAAGCTTCTTCGCAAAATCCTTAAGAGAATAACCTTTTTAGATCACATACATGAAAACATAGTAGACATGCAAAACAAAATGGATCTCCCTCCATGTGACCTAAAAGAATGGGAATGTAATGACATTGAAGAAGACCAAGAAGAAGAAGAACCATAGAACTCATTTTCATTTTGCTTTTCTATCTTTGTTATCTTTGATTTTCATTTTTTTGCATCTTGTATGTCTTCATCTTTATTTTTGAATGAAATTTATTTTTATAATTTGATTTCCTTGACTTAATCTTTTATATATGCTTTCATTTTCTTATATTCTTTATTTAGTCATTTTCTCTTTTTGATCTTGCCAAAGGAGAAGAAGAAAATTGAAATTGAATTTTATAAGAGGGATTATTTAATTAAGGGGGAGAAAATTTCATTTTCCTTAAACCTAAATGGTCATCTATTGAGGGGGAGCATTATATTTCATTTACTTAATGTTATTTTATCCCAAAATTCAATTTAATTGTCAAAATCAAAAAGGGAAAGATTGTTGACCTAAATTGAGTTTTTAATTTAATCAATCTCTATTTTGATCTTGACAATCAAATTGAATAGTTCTAATATTTCAATTGAGTTTATTTTTGACAGATAAAATAACTAGAAAGAACTTGGTATTGAAGAACTTAGAAAAATTTCTAAGTGTTCTGCATGCCTTGTAAATCGCGCCCGCAACAAGGTCATTGTGTAATACCCTAGACCTTAATGAATTTATTTTATGTAAGTATGATTTCAATGGAGTGCTATTGTGTTTAGAAAGTTGAAGTTAATGTCATTACACGTGAAATTTATTATTGAATTTATGATTAAAATTCCATGAGAAAGTGATTATTGATATGTGCATATGTGTTTGATGTGTTAAAAATTGAGCAAATGATGGTTTGCCTAAGCCTTAAAGGTGGCCGGCCATGAGGTGATATTATTAGAGAAAATATGGACCAAAATGGATATTATTGTGCTAGAAATGAGTTAGTGGAAAATAGGTCATATTTTCTACTAACATCATTTTATATTGCTTATTATTAGGTTCATTGAACCTAGACATTAGACCTCTTTATATTTTCACTTGTTTTATTTAAATTAAAAAGAAAAGGCAAAGCTTCCAAGGGAAGCTACTCACTTTTGACCATTCATTTTTTTTTTTTTATTGATTCATAGCCATTCATTTCTTTCTAAGTCAATCACCAAAAGCTATCATCTTTTTCATTATTCTCTCAAAAGCTCTCAAGAACACAAAAAGAGCTCTCAACTTTTCTTCTTCTTCTTTTCTTCATTTGATCAAGGAAGATCACCATCAACAAGGAAGATCCAAAGGTAATAACTTTAGATCTAAAGTTTCTTCTTCATTTAATGATGTTTTCTTGTTGGTGATTTGTGATATTTCTTCTTCTTCATTTCTTTCGATTTTGATGAAATGGGTTTCAAGAAAAGGATTTTCTTTGAGAAAATATTTTTGGATGATGGTTAGTAAACAAGATCTAAGTATTTGGGTATATTGAAAGTATTGAAATGATTTTCAAAATGGGTTTCAAGTTTTACTATTTTGTTGATGTGGGTTTGATCAAAGATGGGATTTTAAGATCCTTTGATTTTCTATGTTTTGGTTAGGAAAATGAGTAAAGTTTTGAGTTTATTTGATGATAATGAAGTTGGTTAAATTGGGTTTTAAGTGATGAGATTTCCTTCACAAGCAATTGGTAAAAAGTTTGCCCAAAATGTTCTTTTCGGACATTGTCCCACGGGTGAAGCCACCACTAGGGTTCCACCCGTGTGACAAGCATTTTGCTTCTGGACCTTGTCCCACGGGTGAAGCCACCACTGGGGTTCCACTCATGTGACAAGTATTTTAGTGATTCTGGACCTTTTTCCCTTATCCCACGGGTGACCCCACCACTGGTTTCCACCCGTGGTTGTCCCACAGGTGACCCCACCACTGGGTTTTCACCCATGTGACAGACTTTGATAATTTTTTATTTCTTCTATTGGCATAATGATTTGATATATGTTTGAAATCAATATGAAACACAATTGAATAAGAAATTGGATATTGGTCTAAGGTCTTTTAGACCCAAAAGCAAGCATGTGTATTGATTGTTGATTGTTAATTGATTGATATGTGCTAAGTATAGATCTAGAAGTATGAGAATTAGAATCTATCATAGTTCTATAGATAAGTTAGGAAATGATGATCTAATTGTGATTTATTGGAATGGTTCATGTAGAACCCAAGGACAAGGAACAAGAGGAACCGGGTGATCATCATTTCTGTTTGTGTTGAATAAGATCAAAGGAATTTAAGGTGAGTACATAATAGTCAATATATTATGGGCGTCATCCTATTATATGACCATACATTCATTGAACTCATTTGATTACTTGATTGAACTTATGTTCTATTGATAACTATTCATGAATCCAATATGTTGAAATACCTATTTGAGACCTTTGGTCTACTTTTCATTGTTATAAAGATAGCACATTGAAATCTTACTCATTGATGAGTACTATAGTTCATTTGATTATACTTAATGTTATCTATTGTTGAAATGTTATAAAGCATGTAAAGCAGAAATCCCCATCTAATGTAGGGCATACATCAGTCATGTGCACATGGTAAAGAAGGCCCAACGGATAGGGATAGTATATCCGCCTTAGCTAGGAAAGGTGGTCCTAGCCGGAAAACCTGATCA
Source organism: Vernicia montana (assembly GCA_949750685.1). Classification (NCBI taxonomy): domain Eukaryota; kingdom Viridiplantae; phylum Streptophyta; class Magnoliopsida; order Malpighiales; family Euphorbiaceae; genus Vernicia; species Vernicia montana. The sequence goes on along the minus strand of CATKHJ010121246.1, from coordinate 10,077 downwards.
GTTTTCCACTTGACTTATTATGAGTGTGCGAAGCTTTAGCCAACACTCGATCTAAATGTAAATGAGAACATATCGTTCTAGAATTTCTGATTTCTGCTAAAATAAAATGAAATAAAGTGAATTGTATTCAAATGCCTTACTTTGAATCCCAAAATATTGGTATCATAAATGAACCTCATTGTGATAGTTTCAATTGCCTAATTGTTCATATCGCCTAAAGGCATTAAAGCTTTATTGATCCTTATATTCTTTAGTATCATTTAGCTGGCATAACATATTGATATTATGTATTCACTGAGATTTATATCTCACCCCTTAGTGGTTTATTCTTTTTCAGGTGCTATAGAGGTTGAGACAAGGTAAAACTCAAGTTTCATCTCTTTGCTTGAGGATTACTCTATCCGTATTCATTTTGTCCATTTTGATTGTATCATAATGAGTATGTATCTCCAAGAGACAAGTCTAAAGTTCCATGGTCATTGTGATATTGAGATGTTTTAGGTTGTTATATATTTTGTATTTCATTTGGGACTGTAATATGTGATATATTATCACAGTCATGGTATTATTATTGTATTGTAATTAATGGCATACATTAAATGTATGAATGTTATGGAATGGATATAGTAATGTGTTTTAGGTTCTGATCTGGGAATAGTTATATGTTGATTGGTTATAGTATAGGAATGAGTTCTACGGGTTTTCGGTGGCCTTACGCCTACCCATACCTTAGGATCGTCACGGCTCGAAAGTCGGGTCGTGACAAGGTTGGTATCAGAGCAAAACTTAAGTATAATCTAGACTTCATATGTATAAGAGTCATAGAGTATAAGTGAACCATGGAACATAGGAATTCCTAAACATCTTCGAAGTCCATCATTAAGTTAGTTCCACGAAAACTCAATGTATATGTGTATTCCAATTACATGATTATATATTATTATATGTGATGTTTATTGAGATTGCTAAACTTGATGTGTAGATGCCTCCGCGAAGACGACAGTATAGATCAGTGAAAGATAGAGAGATATCGGATGTGGCATCCATTGCTAGACCTGAGCCTATAGAGTCTGACCCGGAAGAAGATCTTGATCCGGTATGGGTCGCCTGGATGAGAGCCAGATGTGATGAGCTAGAGAGAGAGAACCGCCTGTTATGGCAAGAGCTAGTTGACCTTTAGAGGGAGATGAGAGAGATGCGTTGGGAGATAGATAGGGTGGTTCATGCTTATGAGCACCTGAAGGCCGGATATATGCCACCTCTCCGTGATATAATGCTAGGATTTCCTGAGCATATTTGTATGGCTTGTGGTAGATTAGATCATCTAGCAGAGAGATGTCCACTTAGGAGGCGTAGAGTATCCCCTTCTTTATTGTCTACAGGGCATAGAAGTGTTGGCCCCGTAGAGAGTGGAGCTACTCATGAGGGTATGGATAGAGATATGAGGGATGCTGACAGGGCTAGTCGCCTGTAGTAGTGTTATATATATATGTTCTAAGATAGATTAAAAGGCTGGATAGCACTAAAAGGCAGTAGTATAGTATGTTTATATTGTCTTTTAAAGATGCATTTATAGTATGAGTAAAAATGTCTGAATTGTGATTCTAAGTGTCCAAATATGAAAGGCCCTGCGTGGCTAGTATATAGTAAACATGGGACACGAGATTGATACATGAGTAATCTGACATCATTTTGTATTAGCAAAAAGATGTAATGAAAAGTTTTATGATATATAAGAGCAGTATATTATAGTATGACAGTGTTTTGAATACATATGTGATTGCCTATATGTGAAGTGAAATTGTATGGAATGTTACAATTGTGATTGATTAAAAGATGCTATGATTATGTATGATGCATGTTTATCATAAATTAGCATAACATGTGGATTGTGTTGAATTGATTATTGAATTTTGGCATTTATCTATGATAGTATGCCGCCTCGAATGAGAGTACGATCAGAGGGACATGATTCCTCTAATAGTGCTAGTATAGCACCGAAAGTTGCTTCGATTGCTGCCTCGATTCAAGCAACATACTGCTGATGATGTAGAGTTTGAAGCCCTAGATAATATGGAAATAATGAGGCAAGAGATACACGAGCCGAGGCGCAAACTTGCAGATTTGAGACGACATTAACAAGAGATGCCTCCACCTCCACCAAGAGTACCACCTGTTCAACGGCGTGATGAGGGGATTCCTCTACCGCCTACACCACCACAAAGAGTACAGAGAAAAAGAATGCTTCCTGATGAAAGAGTCACTATTAATGACTTCAAGAAGATGAAACCTCCTGAGTTTAAGGGAGAAGAGGGTGAAGAGCCGCAAGAATTTCTAGATGAGCTGGATAAAATCATGCAACGATTACCATGCTCTGATGAGAATGTGATTGAGTTGGTCGGGATGCAACTTAAGAGAAAAGCATGGGAGTGGTTCCAAAGGAATATTGAGGATCGATTGTATAGGGATGAACCGCCCAGTTAGGCTGAGTTCAAGCAAGAGATGATGGATGAGTTTCTGACAGAAAGAGAAAGGCAAAATCAAGCACTTCAATTCGAGCAATTAAAATAAAAGCCTGGTATGTTTGTGTCCAACTACGGGAGAGAATTCAAGAGACTTAGCAAATATGCTCCGCATATTATGCCAACGGAAGCTAGTCAAATTGATAGATTCCAAAGAGGGTTAATCGCACCGCTCTACAATGTGCTAGTAGCCATAGATTTCTCCACTATGGCCAAGTTGATTGACTGAGCAAAGTTGATGGAAGCGAGACACAAAGCAGAGAAAGCAGAGAGAGCTGAAAGAGAGCAGAAGAAGAACAAGAATAGAGGCCAAGGAAGCCAACAAAGAAGTGGAAATGTTCAATCTAGGGAACATGCTGCACCTTCTAGTGCGCAATATCAATCCCAAGGAGGAGGAAACAAGAGCAGAAATCAAGCTACTAGTGTGTCTATTGCATCGACACCCGGGAATGTGAACACCTATCGGTAAAGGACAACAGAGTCAGACAATTTACAACTGCACTACCTGTGGCAAAAGGCATGGGGGAATTTGTCGCAGAATTTCAGGAGCTTGCCACAAGTGTGGGCAAGTAGGACATTTCATCAAGGATTGTCCGATGAGAGGAGAACAAAGAACAACTACTGTTGCTTCGCAACCAACTGTGCAAATGAGTCGAGCTAACAATCATGGGCAATGAGGGAAAGGCAAGAATCAAGGCCAAACCTCTAGTTCCGTACAAGCAGTGGAAGGGAAAGGCAAGGGAAAAGTGTATGCTCTAAATCCCCAAAAAGAACATCGAATAATGTAGTGACAGGTATTGTCCTTATTCATTCTTCATATGCAAGATGTTTGTTTGATTTGGGTGCAACGCACTCTTTCATATCGCTTTGTTTTGCTAAGAAGTTGAATAGAGTTAAAGAATTGATGCATAAACCCTTAGCTATAGTTACACCTTTGGGTGAGGCAATAGAAGTGAATCATATATATAGAGAATGTATAGTGGAAATCGAAGGTAGACAGTTCGTAATAGATTTGATCGAGCTAGAAGTATTGGAATTTGACATCATTGTAGGAATGGATTGGCTATCAAAACATGATGCTCATGTGGAATGTCATGAAAAGAGAATCAGATTAAAGATGGCAAATGGAGAAGAAGTTATGTACCAAGGAGAGTGAAATGATGTACCGGCGAATCTTATCTCTGCTTTTGGAGCTAAGAGATTGATGAGAAAAGGATGCCGAGCCTATTTAGCTCAAGTGAGGGATACGAGGAAAATTTCTAAGAGTGTAGAGGAATTGCTAGTTATAAGTGAATTCCTAGATGTGTTTCCGGATGATCTAACAGGATTGCCTTCGGATAGGGAGATTGAGTTCAACATCGAATTACTACCGGGTACGCAACCCATATCGATACCTCCATATTGAATGGCACCGACTGAACTGAAGGAACTGAAGGAGCAACTACAAGATTTATTGGACAAGGGTTTCATTCGACCCAGTAGTTCACTGTGGGGAGCTCCGGTATTGTTCGTTAAGAAGAAGGATGGATCTTTTCGACTGTGTATAGATTATAGACAGTTGAACAAAGCGACCATGAAGAACAGATATCCCCTGCCCAGAATTGATGATCTGTTTGATCAGTTACAAGGGGCAAGCTACTTTTTGAAGATAGATCTACGATCTGGTTATCACCAACTCAATATCAGAGGAGAGGATATTCATAAGATTGCATTCAGAACGTGATACGGTCACTGCGAATTTACGGTGCTACCTTTTGGGTTGACAAACACACCAGCAACTTTCATAGATTTAATGAACCGTGTGTTCAAACTGTTCCTAAACAAGTTCATTATTGTCTTCATTGACGATATCTTGGTTTACTCAAAAAACAAAGAAGAGCACGAGGAACATCTGAGGATGGCATTGCAGACGCTAAGAGAACAACAGCTATATGCAAAATTGTCAAAGTGTGAATTCTAGCTAGATCGCCTATGCTTTCTAGGCCATATAATGAGCAAAGATGGAATTCAAATAGATCCTCAGAAAGTGGAAGTAGTAGCAGATTGGCCGCGACCTACTACGGTCACTAAAATTCAAAGTTTCTTAGGATTGGCCGGGTATTATCGGCGATTTGTGAAAGATTTTTCACGGATTGCGGCACCATTGACAAAGCTGACTAGTAAACAAGTCAAGCATAATTGGGATGAAGCTTGTGAAGAAAGCTTTCAGAAGTTGAAGAATTGTTTGATATCGGCTCCATTTCTAGCATTACTTGAGAGAGAAGGGGGTTTTGCTATATACTGTGATGCATCAAGGATCGGATTAGGATGTGTCTTGATGTAAAATGGGAAAGTCATTGCCTATGCATCACGATAGCTCAAAAGACATGAAGTTAATTATCCGACTCATGACTTAGAGATGGCAGCAGTTATTTTTGCGTTGAAGGTATGGAGACATTATTTGTATAGGGAGAAATGTGAGGTCTTTACAAACCATAAAAGTCTCCAGTATATCTTGAAGCAGAAGGAATTGAATTTGAGACAGAGAAGATGGGTGAAATTGTTAAAGGACTATGATTGCCAAATATTGTATCACCTTGGAAAAGCCAACATAGTGATGCTTTGAGCAGAAAGTCTATGGGAAGTCTTTCTTATATAGCAATGGGCAAGAGACACCTTGTGAAGGAATTGAAAGAGCTGTTCAAGAAGGGTCTCCAATTCGAAGTGAATGGATCGCAAGTACTCATAGCCTACTTCAAAGTGGAACCAAGACTCTTTGAAAGCCTCATAAGACAGAGATCCACAATTAGTAAAGATCAAAGATGAAGTGAGAAAAGGTCAAGCTCCAGAATTCGGTATCAAGGATGAAGTCCTTAGATGCAGGAATCGTATATGTATACCGAACATGGAAGGTTTTGAGGGAGAGAATCTTGAAAGAAGCGCATCAAACTCCCTATAGTATTCACCCAAGAGCTACGAAGATGTACCAAGATGTTAAAATCTACTATTGGTGGCTAGGTTTGAAGAGAGATGTAGCCAACTTTGCAGCATCATGTCTCACTTGTCAACAAGTGAAGATAGAGCATCAGAAACCATCGGGTTTGCTACAAGAGATCAAGTTACCTGAATGGAAATGGGAGCGCATCACTATGGATTTTGTAGTGGGATTGCCAAAGACTAAAAAAGGATATGACTCAGTTTGGGCCATCGTGGATCGACTAACAAAGACAGCTCATTTCTTACCAGTAAAGACAACGTATACTGCCGCACAGTATGCACAACTCTATGTGGATTAGATAGTAAAGCTACATAGGATTCCAGTCTCAATCATTTTAGATAGAGGCACCCAGTTTACGTCGAGATTCTGGTATAAGCTACAAGGAGCAATGGGTACTCAACTAGATTTCAGTACTGCCTTCCATCCGCAGACAGATGGACAATCTGAAAGAACAATCCAGACGTTGGAAGATATGCTGAGAATGTGCATCATGGATTTTGGGGGCAGCTGGGACAATCACCTGTCATTAGTCAAATTTTCATACAACAATAGTTTTCATTCCTCTATAGGAATGGCTCTTTTCGAAGCGCTTTATAGAAGGAAGTGTCGATCACTCGTATGTTGGATTGAAGCAGGTGACCAGTATATTGAAGCAACATATTTATTGAAAGAGACTATCGAGAAAGTACCATTTATCTATAAGAGATTAAAGACTACATTTAGCCGACAGAAAAGCTATGCAGATCCAAAGAGGAAAGAGGTTCACTTCACAGTGGGAGATCATGTGTTTCTAAAGGTATCACCAATGAAGGGTATGATGAGGTTTGGAAAGAAAGGAAAGTTATATGATGAGGTTTGGAAAGAAAGGAAAGTTATCGCCTCGTTATGTAGGGTCGTTCAAGATTTTGATCAAAGTGGGAGAAGTATCGTATAGATTGGCCCTACCATTAATGTTGGAACATGTTCATTCAGTGTTTCACGTATCAATGTTGAGGAAGTATATTCCTAACCCTTCGCACGTATTGCAACCTCAAGGCATTGAGCTAAGCGAAGACCTTTCGTACGAAGAGATTCATGTCGCGATTGTAGATCGATAAGAGAAAAAGTTGAGAAACAAGGAGATTTCAATGGTGAAGATTCAATAGAGGAACCATGACATTGAAGAATGCACGTGGAAAAGTGAGAGGGATATGCATCAACGATATCCCCAATTTTTTCAATGATTATGGTACGTTCACTAAATTCAAGAATGAATTTTTCTTTAAGAGGGGTAGAATGTAATACCCTAGACCTTAATGAATTTATTTTACGTAAGTATGATTTCAATGGAGTGCTATTGTGTTTAGAAAGTTGAACTTAATGTCATTACATGTGAAATTTATTATTGAATTTATGATTAAAATTCCATGAGAAAGTGATTGTTGATATGTGTATAAGTGTTTGATGTGTTAAAAATTGAGCAAATGATGGTTTGCCTAAGCCTTAAAGGTGGCCAGCCATGAGGTAAAATTATTGGAGAAAATATGGACCAAAATGGATATTATTGTGCTAGAAATGAGTTCATGGAAAATAGATCCCATTTTCTACTAACATCATTTTATATTGCTTATTATTAGATTCATTGAACCTAGACATTATACATATTCATATTTTCACTTGTTTTATTTAAATTAAAAAAGAAAAGGCAAAGCTTCCAAGGGAAGCTACTCACTTTTGACCATTCATTTTTTTTATTGAATCATAGCCATTCATTTCTTTCTAAGTCAATCATCAAAAGCTATCATCTTTCTCATTATTCTCTCAAAAGCTATCAAGAACACAAAAAGAGCTCTCAACTTTTCTTTTTCTTTTTTTCTTATTTTCTTCATTTGATCAAGGAAGATCACCATCAAAAAGGAAGATCCAAAGGTAAGAACTTTATATCTAAACATTCTTCTTCATTTAATGATGTTTTTCTTGTTGGTGATTTGTGATATTTCTTCTTCATCCTTTCTTTTGATTTTGATGAAATGAGTTTCAAGAAAAGGATTTTCTTTGAGAAAATGTTTTTGTATGATGGTTAGTAAACAAGATCTAAGTATTTTGGGTATATTGAAAGTGTTGAAATAATTTTCAAAATGGGTTTCAAGTTTTCCCATTTTGATGATGTGGGTTTGATCAAAGATGGGATTTTAAGATCCTTTGATTTTCTATATTTTGGTTGGGAAAATGAGTAATGTTTTGAGTTTATTTGATGATAATGAAGTTGGGTTAAATTGGATTTTAAGTGATGAGATTTCCTTCACTAGCAATTGGTAAAAAGTTTGCCCAAAATATTCTTTCCGGACATTGTCCCATGGGTGAAGCCACCACTGGGGTTCCACCCGTGTGACAAGCATTTTAGTGATTCTAGAACTTTTTCCCTTGTCCCATGGGTGACCCCACCACTGGGTTTTCACCCGTGGCTGTCCCACAGGTGACCCCACCACTGGGATTTCACCCATATGACAGACTTTGATAAGTTTTTATTTCTTCTATTAGAATAATGATTTGATATATGTTTGCAACCAATATGAAACATAATTGAATAAGGAATTGGACATTGGTCTAAGGTCTTTTAGATCCAAAAGCAAGCATGTGTATTGATTGTTGATTGTTAATTGATTGATATGTGCTAAGTATAGATCTAGAAGTATGAGAATTAGAATCTATCATGGTTTTATAAATAAGTTAGGAAATGATGATCTAATTGTGATTTATTGGAATGGTTCATGTAGAACCCAAGGACAAGGAACAAGAGGAACCGGGTGATCATCATTTCTATTTGTGTTGAATAGGAGCAAAGGAATTTAAGGTGAGTACATAATAGTCAATATGTTATGGGCGTCATCCTATTGTATGACCATACATTCATTGAACCTATTTGATTACTTGATTGAACTTATGTTCCATTGATAACTATTCATAAATCCAATATGTTGAAATACCTATTTGAGACCTTTGGTCTACTTTTCATTGTTATAAAGATAGCACATTGAAACCTTACTCAATGATAAGTATTATAGTTCATTTGATTATACTTAATGCTATCTATTGTTGAAATGCTATAAAGTATGAAAAGCAGAAATCTTCATCTGATGTAGGGCATACATCAGTCATGTGCACATGGTAAAGAAGGCCCGACGGATAGGGATAGTGTATCCGCCTTAGCTAGGAAGGGTGGTCCTAGCCGGAAAACCTGATCAGTTTTCTACTTGACTTATTATGAGTGTGCGAAGCATTAGCTGACACTCGATCTAAATGTAAATGAGAACATACCGTTCTCGAATTTATGATTTCTACTAAAATAAAATGAAATAAAGTGAATTGTATTCAAATGCCTTACTTTGAATCCCAAATATTGGTATCATAAATGAACCTCATTGTGATAGTTTCAATTGCCTAGTTGTTCATATCGCCTAAAGGCATTAAAGCTTCATTGATCCTTATATTCTTTAGTATCATTTAGCCGGCATAACATGTTAATATTATGTATTCACTGAGATTTATGTCTCACCCCTTAGTGGTTTATTCTTTTTCAAGTGCTATAGAGGTTGAGACAAGGTAAAACTCAAGTTTCATCTCTTCGCTTGAGGATTACTCTGTCCGTATTCATTTTTTCCATTTTACTTGTATCATAATGAGTATATATCTCCAAGAGACAAGTCTAGAGTTCCATGGTCATTGTGATATTGAGATGTTTTAGGTTGTTATATCTTTTGTATTTCATTTGGGACTGTAATATTTGATATATTATCGCAGTCATGGTATTATTATCGTATTGTAATTAATGGCATACATTAAATGTATGAATGTTATGGAATGGATATAGTAATGTGTTTCAGGTTCTGATATGGGAATAGTTATATGTTGATTGGTTATAGTATGGGAATGGGTTCTACGAGTTTTCGGTGGACTTAATCCTACCCATGCCCTAGGACCGTCATGGCTCGAAAGTCGGGTCGTGACACATTGCGCCCGTAATATGCACATAGTGACCTCTACTACTATATTGTGACCGCAACCTAGCTAAAACCCAAAATCAATAATTCAGGCAGTAAGGTTCGCGGCCAGTGTTGCGACTGTAACCTAGAGCGCGATATGAAGATAGCGACTGCAACATACCTGTCGCGAAAGCGACATTCATATACTGAGAAAGAGTTGCAACGGTAACTTTAGCAGTGAATGGATTGGTGCCATGTGTCACTAGCCGTTGGTCAGATATGAAGATCGCGACCGCAAAATACCTATAGCGACCGCGATTCATCAATAGCTAGAGCAATATTGAAATGCGACCGCAAAATTGGTCTGACGGAGCATTTAATGCTGATTTTGTAGCTGTTGAAGAAAGATTTGCCCAATACTTTTTGTAACAGCTCTTTTATAGAGGGAAACTATAAATACCCCCCATTAAGAGCTTTCAATACATCCAACAACCTCTCTAGCAACAAAACTCTTACAAATTTACTTCTCAAACTTTCAATTTTCATTTAACACCTTGTGTGTTTGTTGTAAGAGCATTCATTGCTCAAAAGGGTTTAGTGTTAGCCATTAAACACT
>CATKHJ010121221.1:0-20638 GCA_949750685.1 Vernicia montana | reverse complement strand
ACTATATATATATATATATATATATATATATATATATATATATATATATAAATATATTAAAAATATAAATATATATTAAAATTTTGATCGGTTCAGTTCAAATCAAAATTTTTTTTGATAAAAATCAAACCGAATCGAATTTAATTCGATTTTTTTAAAAAAATAAATCGAATCACTAAAAAAACTGAACTAAATCGAACCAATCGATTCGATTTAATTTTTCAGTTTGGTTTTACTCACCCCTACTTACAGTGACTTTTTAGCATCACTCAGATTTATAGTTGATAGGAATTAAATTGAAAGGGTATAGTTGACTTAAATTGAGTAAATGTTAAACCCACGAATGAATTGAGATTTAATGAGTTTGGGTCAACTATTGCTAAAAGGTTAAAACTAACCAATTAGGTAGTCAAGTCCAAACCATTATATACCAATGTATTTTAAGTATATTTTTTCAATATGGAATTGATTCTTAATAATAATTACATGATTGCCATTTTCTATAATTTAATTATACTTTCCTCTCTTTTTTTAAACACTATTATTTTTAACATTTAGGGCTTTAGGAGGAAGAAATTCAAATCTGGATCTACACCTCAATACCTAATTATATATTTTGAATCATATTTTTTAAATTATTTTTTCATTTATTAAATGTCAAAATTATAATCATATATTTTAAATGGAACATTCATAATATTTAATTATATTATTTGTTAGTATTTTTTAAGGACATTATTCATTTAGCCATTTTTTTATCATTTTATGTCTTCAAATAACACAAGCCGTATATGTACTTACCATTAGATTATATTTTAGTGTGCAAAGACAAAAAACAAAATTAAGATAATTATAAAGTGCTTCATTGATAATGTGTTATAGTTTTATTAAAGATATATAATTATAAAAAAATATTTAAGCTTTTCACAATATAATATTTTGATCATTATTGTTTTAAAATGACAATTTTAATCTTTGAGGTTTATTATTAACTTCGCATTTTAGTTTGCTATTGTTAAAAGAAAAATTCATTTATATTGTCTTATGTTTTAAATTAGACCACAATTTAGTCTTTAAATTTTAAAATTTTAATTTCTAAATTTTAATTTTTATGTTATAACATGTTTTAATTCTTTGATACTTCATTCATTCATTTTTATCTGTCATTTTTTATTGTTTCACAAGATTAATAAATAATTAATTACTCTAAATTCTAATAATAAAATAACTAAATTATTCTTATTAATTATAAAGTAATGAATAATATGTGCATTAATTATAGAGTATATGATAATGATAAAATTGAAAAAAAAAATTAAAATATTATTAGTTTTATAAAGTGACATATATTTTGAAATTTTTTAAAAAAAATGACAAATAAAAAGGAATGAAATGAATATTATACACACATATATGTTGTAATAGTATAAACTCAAGTTGCTAATTTCGAAATAGTCAATATTAAAGTGTATTTAAAAAAAAAAATCATGAATCTTTTTTTTATTTTAATATAAAAAGCACTGTGTGTGACACCCACGATAACATTTTTAGCTTTACTGAGTTTATATTTAAAGTTTTGCATTTCCTATAATTTAATTATACCTTCCTCTTTCTTTTAAAAACTATTTTTTTTTTTTTTTTTTTTTATAACATTAGGACTTTAAGGGAAAGAAATTCAAACCTGTATCTACACCTCAATACCCAATTATATATTTTGAATTAGATTTTTCTAATTATTTTTTCATTTATTAAATGTCATAAATATAACCATATATTTTAAATAGAATATTCACAATATTTAATTATCTTATTTGTTAATATTTCATAAGGACATTATTCATTTAGTCACTTACGCTAAATCAAAATTACCTTTTAAATAACATATTTTCTTTAATTTATTGTTACACATACGCTATAATTTTAATGTCTATACATTTGTCAAACAAATTACTAAAAAAAAATTATTTAGCTTGTTAAGATTTTTAATAATAGCACTAAGCATATTACTAAGTAAATTTATCATATATTTATGACTAATACATATTTTAGTTTAATTTATGTATTATGAAATAAGATGAAACAAAATAATTATTTAATATTGAATAGATATTTTTAATTTAATTTAAATTTAAATATAAAATAATTATTATATAAAATAATAATTTTATCTTTTTTAAATTTCTAATTAAAATTATAAATGTGTTATGATTTATTATATAGTATAACTATTACCCAAATTTATGGGGGTAAATAGCTCAAAAAATCACCAAATTTTAGTTATTTTTTAGATGTGGTGATAAAAAAAAAAAATACTAGAAAGTACCTAAAGTTTCAAAAAAATTTCACATGGAGATCACTGACTAAAATTCAGGTCTGATATGCTGACGTGATATGCCACATCATCAAATTTTACCACGTCACCAGCCACGCAAATTAATTTTCTTAATTTTTATTTTCTTTCTTTTTTTTTCTTAATTTTTCTTAATTTTTTTAGAAAATGTTAATTTTTCTTAATTTTTTTTCTTTCCTCTTCACCGAAAAATCTATCTGTCAACTGAAAATAAAGCTCGAGAACTACAAATTTTCATCATATTCCCTCCCTTAGTCCTTACTGTCTCCATTCCTAATAAAAAATTCATAACTATACCCATTGAATCAAAACATTTGAAACCTTGGTCTCAGTATAGACGACCAAGATGGACATACTCTTTGCCTAGATCCAAGCACATATATAGTAGCACTGATCTAAGCATTAAAATCTTGGTCAAGAGTCAAAATATCAATAAGCGGCTTGGATAGAGTAGAAAATGATGGTTTCGTGATATGTGATGACATAGTAGTGGTAGCCTCAACACATGCGCTCCATTCTCTCTTCTCCTTCGGTTTCTCAAACACCCAAATGCCTAATCTTTCTTAGATTTCTCTTTCAAGGTATCATCTTTTCTTTTTCAATCTTTAGTTTATACCGAATCTATCCCTTAAATTCACATTTGGAGTTCATTTTGCGTTGTTGTTCAAATCTCAACCTCCACTTGTTACATGCAAAAAAAATCAAAAATTTCAAAATAAATAAATAAATAAATAAAGTCGAAGAGAGAGAGAGAGAGAGAGAAACCAAGACTAAAGAAATTGTAATTTCGACCAAATCTTTGAATCTGATTTTAAGTCCGTCAGTTTCATCACCTATTTTAGATTTAGACTTGTATTCTAAATACGGTGTTGCTTCGGTGTATGGAAGAAGAAGAGATATGGAAGATGCAGTGGTAATTCACCCTTCATTCTGTTAAGAATCCCCCACCAAATTACATTATTTTGTCGTCTACGATGACTATGGTTGTTCTCATGTATGTCACTACAACTAAATTTCTGGCTCTTTACGGATTTTTAAAGTTCAAATTTAGGGGTTTTTTTCAGGTGGCAATAGGGTGTAAAGAGAGACTGCACGAGTTGGTGAGAGAAGAATTGCTAGAGAAGAAGGAACCAATGGCGGCGATGGGGGAGTGAAAAATTGTGATGGAGAGAAGCTTTTGGCAGATGGATGAGGAGGTAATAGCGTGGAACGAAGGGGTGGACGATACTAATTATAGGTGTGAGATGCAAACACCAGAATGCGAAACCTGAAAATCGCATAATCCAAAGCGAACCTATGTTTTATTTTTGGTATTTATAGTCAAATTTTTGCAGACTATATAATCACCAGAGGTCGACTCTGGGTTTGCTTCAATAATAGGAAAAGTTAGCAAGCTAGTGATTGTACCGTCGAGATTGGGAGTGATGTAAAGGTGTTCATATGAGTCTGGTTTGGAGACGATGGGTTTGGACATATTAAATGGTGACAGTATTGAAAGAGAAAGAGCTGCAAGTAGCCATGCCCATCTTCTAAGCAAGTTTTTAAGAAATTAATTTGTTTGTTTAAAAACAATAAATATTATAAAGCAAACATTTTTTATGTTTTATTTGTTGCTTTTGCTTGTAGGTTTGATGCTAATGATAGAAAGAGGAAGATAAAAATCATTTTTTTTAATAAAAATAAAAATAAATGGTTTGATATTATTTATTTTTAAGGGAGAGGAAAAAAAACATTAATAAAAATTAATACTTTCTAAAAAAATTAAAAAAAAAGAAATAAAAATTAAGAAAATTAATTCCATGTGGCTGAGGATGTGCAAAATTTGATGACATGCCATGCCATGCCACATCAGCATTTCAGACATGGATTCCGGCTAGTGATTTTTGTGTGAAATTTTTTTAAAACTTTAGATACTTTACGACAAAAAAAAATTTCTTTTATGACTACATCTAAATGATCACTAAAATTTAGTAATTTTTAAAGCTATTTATCCCAAATTTATGAGATATAAATTTTATAGATAACAAAAAAAATATTCATTTCATCATATTATTTTTTCATTTTGAAAATTAAATAAGTTTAAATTTATTTTAATAAATAAATTAATATTTTTAATAAACATATAAATAAATTAATATATTTTAAAATATATTATAAATAAATTTTTTAATTAATATGTTTGAAGATTATTACTATTATTAATCAAACATATTTTTTGAGATGAATTAATTAATATTATAATTAAAAAAAAAGAAAAAAGAATTAGAGTTGGACCCGCGTGCGTCCAATTAGTATTAACTAGTAAGTAAATGGCCGCGACATTCTCGCACACGTCTGCTCTGCCTCTGCGTATCCGTACAATCTAATATTGGCTGCTTCTACGAACACTTGTCAACCCCAAAGGCGCGTTCCCACTCCTTCAGAATATTTCTTTATATTTATTTCCAATCCTGTCCTTTTCTCTGTCCCCAAGCTTTCTCTTCATCTTCTCCACTTATGCAAATTCCTTTTTTATATTTCTTAAAATAGCATTTACCAGAATTTTCTTTTTCTTTTTATTCGTATATTTTTTTTTTCACAATTTCGTGCTTATCAGGTACTTCTCTTAATCAATTCTCAGCTTTACTATTCTTCATTATTATCATAAGCTTAAGCTACTTGTATTAGATCGAAACTGCTGGATCTATGGATTATTAATCAGGAATTATCGACTTTTTTTTGGCTTTACATGCAATAATTGCAAACGAAATGGCTCAACTGAGGAATGTGAATTTTTTTTCTTCTTTGTTTTTTGTTTAAGAAACTGGAAAAATTAATTATATTCTGATTGAAATTGTCGTACAAATTCATTAATTAACTAATGATAATCAGTATGAATTTTGTTAATCATGTTATATTATTATTAATATTATTATAGGACTTTCAAGTTTATACTTCGCCGGAAACGGCTAATATTATATATTTTAAACTGTTTTGGAGTTAATTACTTAATTGCTGTTATTATTATTTGAAATTTGAAATTTGAAAATTGCTTAGTTTGAATTAGTTGCAGGAATTAGAGGTTTTTTAGGAAACAAAATTATATATAAATATTAATTAATGATAATTAATATATATCTGTCCTTTCTCTCTCTAGAGTTGGATTAAGGATAGGGTTTTAGGCAACGTTTTCAGGGTAGGTTTTGTGCGTTATTGACGTTACTGGTTACGGTGCTTGGTGGTGGGTGAGGTAGGGTCGTTTTGGTCCCTGCAGGATTAAAGATAGAAGAAGAGCTTTATGGACTGTAAACTATTACGAGTCAAATTAATCATGTCCTGTTTGTGGAAGAATTCATTGAATGCTAGTTTTTTATTTTTTTTTTGAATTTCAAATAATTCTGAAAACCCAATAACTGTAGCTGGAGGATATGGGCTGATAGTGTGTATCTAGCAATTAGTCTTCTGCTAGAATTTATATGGCAAAAGGAACAGTTCTTCTACGGAAGAAGTAAGTCAATAGGATTATAGGACAATTTCCTTCCAAATTTAAGCTCTCTGTTTTCTTTGTTTGTTTATTTTTATTTTTAAAATTTTTGAATTTAGAGATGATGATCTAATTAAACTATAAATAGTAGTATTGAATGAATATTTGAAAGGAAAATGAGTACAAGATTTTTTACTTGTGTATGTATGTGCATTTTAGGATGAAAGGAGGGTTTTCCAGTTTCAGGGGTAAAAGGTTTTCTCTTCTTCTCATTTCTATTATTGGCACAACAATTCTCATATGGGCATGTGATAGAACGCCTTTTCTTACTACCTTACTTCCGCCTAAAGAGATGTTGGAGCTATCTCAAGGTATGTTGCCAGTGTTTGCATCATTTACCTTTAACATCACTAGATATTTAATTTAAATAAGTGGTGTGCTAACCATGCTTAGCCTTTTTGAAATAACAACCCCTTGTTATTTTTCTTCTTAGGATACAGTTCAAAATTAAATTTGCTTACCACTGAATTCTAATAGTGTAATGTTAAAAAATTAAGTACCTTTTCTTCTCATTCTGTGACATAGACATTCTAATGGGCAGTCCTGTTGTTAGCTCAGTACCTTCAGAACCACATTTACATGTAAGCAAAGATATGGATGTGGCTGAGCAGAATCCAGTAATCAGCTCTTCACCAAGAACTTCTGTTCAAGAGAAAGGTACTTTTTTTCTTTTCTTTTGCATCATTGTGGTGATAAGAAACCTACCAGTTTAGTTGCTATGTGGTTTTTGAATATCTTGTTCCACATCTCATTTTAACCCACAATTCTTCTTGCAGATATGGTGTTACAAAGTGGATTTGATATTCCTGATTTCTAGTTTCCATTTGTTTTTTACTACTTTATGTATTATTGGAATATGATTGTGATTTGAGATTAGTGTCTTCATAAGTGCATACTAGAATTCATGAGATGTATATGATTATGCAGAAACCCTCCCAGCTGTAGAGGATAAAGAAGCAAAGAGTAAACAGGTCCCTGAAGTTGGAAAAGATGGTAGTGAAGAAAGTTCCACTGTGATAGAAGCTGAAGGAAAGCACAACCAGAATATAGGAAATAAAAGTTTGAAAGGAACAGAACAAACACTGGATTTGGCAGCACCAGTGGATTTTGCGAATACAAACTCTCCAGTAACAGAAACGGTACCTAAAGACAATCAGGTTGTTGAAGTCAAAATAAATGGCAATGCAGAGGGTTCTACCTTGGCAGAAGCAGAAAGAAAGCATAACCAGAATGTAAGAGAGACAGATCTACAGCGAAAAGAACTAACTCTGGATTTAGCAACATCAATTGGTTCTGCAAATACAAGCTCTTCCCCTGGGGAACAATATGAGAGGCATTCTACAGTGCTCGTGAATAACCAAGGTGAACTATACTTGTGTATGATGTGGATTGTTCATGTTTACCAATTCCAGTTCCTGCATGCTTCATGCTTAGTGAAACTTGAAAGAGCATTTGCCCTGTTATATTTGTGAAAGAAATGGTATGCATGCTTGTCTACACAGGCTATTTTCTTCATGATATACCATGTTTATGTGTGAGCAATGTGTAAGTGGTTTTTAAAACCAATGCTCAATATGTTGAAAGATTGCTGTTTTTCAATTTTTTCTTATATATATATATATATTTGAGTTTTTAGCTGTCAATTTTGGAGTGTGGTCTCCGTTGATGAGCACAAAAAACATGAATACTGAACTATGCCAATATTGACTGATAACATTGCCCTGTTAGATGAATTTGCACAATGGTTTTTTGTGTGCACATTGTCAGTATTATTACTGTCCTTTATAATGATAAAACAACTATCATAAAATCTTGGAATTGCAAGTTTTCTTGTGCTATGTTCCACAACCAATTTGGTACTGAGATCTTATTGATTGTACTTTGAATTTATGTTTTTTTAGTTCCCCAGTTACATTATTGATACACATGAGCATTGGGGCAATTCTACTAGGATATCTATTATGTATATCTTTACTAATCAGCAATTCTCATCTGATCATCACTCCAGCCTGTAATTATGCTGAAGGAAAATGGGTCATAGATGATAGCCGGCCTTTGTATTCTGGGTTTGGCTGTAAGCAATGGCTGGCACAAATGTGGGCCTGCCGATTGATGCAACGTACAGACTTTGCCTATGAGAAGCTACGGTGGCAACCGAACAATTGCCAAATGGAAGAATTTGAAGGGGCTAAGTTCTTGAAAAGGTATCCCTGCATTTTGTGTTTGAACATCATAAAATATGCCCGACTTTTCCTTGGCTTTTCAATATGGTTATGGATTACGGATTATGGGTGAATTGGTTGAAACCAACCTATTGTGACCTTCTACCTATTGATGCATTCTGGACTAAATAGGTTTTGTTCTTAAATTTCCACATATAGATGGATATATCAAAATTGACTGTTCTTAAGTTTTCAAAATGGTAACCTTAAGATGCTCCTGCTTGAACTTACTCAGGCTTTGGTTGGAGTTCAGGATGTGCAAACTGAATCTTCAGAGTACAAATGAACAAGTGAGAAGGTGGTTGCAGTGACATGCTTTTGCTAGAAGATGTCAATGCATCCTCTAACACTATTTCTAGGTGTAATTATAGTCTAGCCCCATTAACTGGTGTTGTAATCTCAACTTTTGTCCTTGATTCTTAGGCCCAGTGATGATACAGAAGGGGCTTGTGGCGGGATGCTCTATCCTTTGGGAAGATTCTATGACTCGGCCTTGAGTCAGTTGCCTGTTAGGATGAGCATGCTGTGGTTCAATACTCCTTTTCTTTTGTTTTCCATTTTCCTTTTTCTTTGTAGGCCAATGCCCCACTTGGTGTTTGCTTAATTTGATGGGAAGTAACATTAAATATGCATAATCCAATGACTCGATGTTCACTTCAATTAACTTGAACTTAAATTTTGACTAAAAGTATCAATGGATAAAGTCATTAACTTGTCATAATTTGCCAGCTTATTAGTCACATGCTCAAAATCTCTCCACTATCTTACATTTACATGAATGTGTAGCCACTGCATGCTGAGTATGAATGGTTGCTCCTTCTTTGTTTGCCTTAAAATGTGTATAATTTTTGTTTGATCAAGTGATCATTGAATTGACACATTGCAGGATGCAAGATAAGACTCTAGCTTTTGTTGGAGATTCACTGGGCAGACAGCAGTTCCAGTCTATAATGTGTATGATCACAGGAGGAAAGGAAAGCCCTGATGTCATTGATGTGGGACAGGAGTATGGACTTGTGAAACCTCGGGGTGGTGTCCGCCCTAATGGGTGGGCTTATCGGTTTCCAAGCACCAACACTACTGTCCTCTATTACTGGTCAGCTTGCCTTTGTGACTTGGAACCTATTGATATCAAAAACCCATCCACTGATTATGCCATGCATCTTGATCGGCCACCTGCATTTTTGCACTTGTTTCTTCACAAAATAGATGTCCTTGTTCTCAACACAGGGCATCATTGGAACCGAGGGAAACTTAGGGCAAATCGCTGGGTCATGCATGTGGGTGGTATGCCCAACACCAACAAGAAGCTGGCAATGATTGGGGATGCCAAAAATTTCACAATCCACAGCATTGTCAATTGGGTGAATACACAGCTCCCGAAACATCCACACTTGAAAGCCTTCTATCGGAGCATCTCCCCTAGGCATTTTGTTAATGGTGATTGGAACACTGGGGGAAGTTGTGACAATACAACTCCTATGTCCATTGGAAAGGAAATATTGCAAGATGAATCTAGTGATTATAGCGCTGGCCGTGCAGTGAAGGGGACTGGTGTTAAGCTGTTGGACATAACAGCTCTGTCCCAGCTGAGAGATGAGGGTCACATATCAAGATATAGCATTACTTCCTCACAAGGAGTGCAGGATTGCTTGCATTGGTGTCTACCTGGTGTTCCTGACACATGGAATGAAATCCTTTTTGCACAAATTAGTGATATGTCACAGGTGCGGGATGAATAATCGTTGATAGATACAATTTGAAGAAAATTATATTCTTTTATTGCTTCAGTCAAGATCACCGTCATACCCGACAACGAGATACGGGTTTGCTGATTTCATTTATCAGAGTTTCTCATTGGAGTTTGTCCTCTGAACCTTGATTTACAGAGAAGGTTAAGTTAGTTGGTTAACATGATAGATCATTGTTCTGGATTTAACCTCTCTCATGGTAGATCATTCTTGTTGCAGATTTATCCTCTTTAGGTTTTATGAGTTATAACTACTCTGACCAGAATTTATCTGTGCTCTGCAAATGTAGGGAAGAGTATAGAAGGAAGAAGGAAAACTGAGTAGAAAAGAGTATTGGCAGTTTTAAATTAACGTATAATATTGGATGATTGTACAAATACAAGTAAATTCCACATAACAGCAGTACATACTGTTGGGGATAAATTATTTGTAATATGCATTCATTGTATTATTGTGAACACAACAATGTTAGCAGACTTTTTTCTTATCCTTATTAATTCTCTACTGGATATAATGAGCTTTTCGTTTAATCTTACTGAAATCGTTCTGTAGCTGCCTATGTAAATATGAAAATACAGTAGGACTGCAAATGAGCTAAGCCGTTCGCGAGCGGCTCGGCTACAGAACGATTTCGTTTAATCTTACTGAAATCGTTCTGTAGCCGTTCATATTCGGCTCGATAAAAACTCGTTTGCGTTCGGCTTGTTTTATAAATGAGCAAAATTTGAACTTTACTTTAAAGCTCGATTAATAAACGAGCCGAGTTTAAGCAAAGTAAAGCTCGGCTCGATTAGACTTATGAACAACTCGATAATAAGCTCACGAATATGCTCGATTAATAGGTTCGTGAACAATTTGATTATTATTATTATTATTAACTTAATAATTTTGACACTCTAAAAATATATTTTAATATTCTTATAAAATTTTTGGTAATTCAATTTGATTAAAATGTATATATTCATGATTAACATAATCTAATATTTACTTATTATGTAATCTAATATTCTAATTTTTAAAAATATTTTTTTTTATTAATTACTCCATCTATTTTTTTTATATGACGTTTTTTGAAAGATTTTTTTTCTTCAAAATATCTGTCATTTTAGAAAATCAATAAGATTTTAATTTATTTTTTTCAATTATATCCTTATTATCTACTCTATAATTAATACATATATTATCCATTACTCTATAATTAATAAAGGTAATTTAGTCATTTTATTTTTGGAACTTAACGTAATTAATTATTTCTTAATTTTTGTGAAACAACAAAAAACGACACATAAAAAAGAATGGAGGGAGTAATATCTTTATAATACATATAATGCTCAATTTTATAATTAAATTTTTTTTCACTAATTGGATGTTTTGGCTTTTATGTTAGTTTTAAGTATTTTTATTATAATTATTTTATTAGAAATAAATATTTAGAATGTTGAGTATTTTGATAAATTATAAATGAATTTCAAAACAAATCAAAATCGAGTTTAGCTGAATTATAATTTATTAACAAGCTGAGCTCGAGTTTAAATGAGTCAATTTGAACATGATTTCAAACTCGATCCAAAATTTGATTCAAAACTCGAGCTCAGTAAAAAACATATTGAACCGAATCTGAATATGGTAAAGCTCGACTTAATTGCAGTCCTAAAATACAGCTTTTTAGCTTTGGGTTTGATAAAGCGGTGGTGTAAATGTGTGGATCTGGGGCGGAGCCCATATAGATCTGTGCTTAGAGATCACGAGAAGGAGCCCATGTGTATAGATGGTCTTGTAGCAGTTAGTACTAGTATCAAGGCAAAGGGACAGATCACAGGTGCAATTCCACCTAGGCAGGAGCAGGTGTCAGCTGAAAATGGCAAAATCCCATGTTTTGATAGCTAAGGATGCATCCTGCACCTCACTCACTCTCTCATTCGAAAGTTGAGGAAAGTTTGTTCGATGTGGACATGCCAAATGCTTTCTTGGTTAGATAGGTCTCCTTTTCCACTAATAATTAAGCTTTATAGTTGTGCCAGTAACATCTTCAATAATTATTCGATACATTTTTCCCAAATGATTTTTTTTTAAAGTTATTAATGAATTTTAGGCCTCATTTGGATGAGTATTAGGAGTTATTTTTTAGGGTTTAAACTTTAACTATTAGTATGAGAATTGAGGTAGTATTTAGTAATTTTAACATTTCAAAATTTTTCAGTTAATAAATTAAAATAATAATTAAAACACTGAAAATTAAAATTTTTAATTGTTATGATTTGATTCCTCAAATTTATATATTAATTATAATTATTAAACTAAGATAAAATTTTAATTGATAATATCAAAATTAATTATAAAATTAGAAGTTTGAACAATAATAAAAATTTAATGAACTAAAAGATTAGCAATATGATATTCAAATAGAAATATATTTACAATATCATACGAATATGATGTTGGCAGAATTAAAGTGTTGTTGTCTATTGATACGAAAAAACAGAGATATAACTATAAAGTTAAAAAAATAATATCAAAGCAAATGGATAAGCAAAAGACATTGTTCCTTCCTTATCCTTTATCCAAATCGAAAGCGATCTTATGACAAGGACTTTCTTCTGTATTGATGCTTTAACGTTCCAATTCCATACAACAGCTGTCGTGTTAACGTTACAATCTATCTTCCCATTTCCTATACAGTTGTTCTTTATTAACTTCCAACTACCTGTAAACAACTCTAAATCAGTAGTCGGCACCTTACGTGGCTCCCTTCCATTGGCTATTGAAACAAATTTATACTCACTCAGGTCGGCCGTAACGAAACGGGCAAAAAATTAAAAAATATATAGTAGTATATTTAAACGAAATAAAATTAAACTTCCATAGAAATTGAAAAATGAAGTCAAGAAAGAATGTGCCATTTTTCGCCATTTGCTTTAAGAAACCAAGCTCAGAGTGATTCTTTGCTGTTTATAAGACTCTTTCTTTTTAATTTCTTTGCTTCAAGACACGAACAAAACAAAAAGGTTGTTTTTTTTTTTTTTTTTTTTTTTTGTCTGAAGAAGAAAAATCGAATCAATGGCTGAGGAATTTGGGAAATCTGTAGAGGATGGTCTCAAGCTTTCAAAAAGGTTATACTTTGGCAAAGACAGGGCCGTCGCACCTCCTAAGACGCCAGTTTCAATGGAGAAATCGGCTGATGAGTACTTGCCCACGGCGCCTATGGTATATGCGGTGATTTCCGATCCGGCTATTGTGGATAATCCAGATATGGCAAGTTATCAGCCTCACGTGCATGGAAGGTGTGACCCACCGGCTCTCATTCCGCTCCAGATGAATCGGATAGAACTTGAGGCCGATTCTTATTTGGATTCTGTTGTTGTTCGCTTAAAGGGATCCTGGAGGGTCCATTGCGTTATGGGTAGCAAAAATTGTGATTGCCGTATCGCGATTCCTATGGGTGAGCAGGTATGTTTAAATGTTGAAACTTTTCAAAGGGTAATTATATTTGTCTTTTTTTCAATTCAAAGGTCAAAACTTTATACTTTTTTTTTCTTTCTGAATTTGAGGAATAAGGGTCTTGTCTGGTCTAGATTGGGTCAATTTCAGATAACTAATTGTTTAATTGTTTGAATTTTGCTTATTTTTTGTTCTCAAGCAATATATTATTTGGCTAACAGGGTTCAATTCTAGGTGTTGAGGTGGAGGTTCCTAGAAAGAATTATTGTACTGAACTGATTACAATGGACGATAAAAAAGATATGGATAAGGAATATCGCCCTGAAAATGGAGGCTTTTTGAAACCCCATATTTTTACCTTCACAATACCAAAAGTGAGTACTTCGTTAAACAGGATGATATTTATTTATTTTTCCTTTTTCTCTTATGTAGTTTAAACCTTTTTTCTTCCTAAAGTATTTCCCTTTTGATCTTTCAAGGTTGATGGAGGCTCTGGTCTTTTCATTAATGTTAGTTGGATTCAGAAATTATCATATCGCAATGGGGAGTTTTCATTGAATGTGCCATTTAGTTTTCCTGAGTATGTCACTCCTGCTGTAAAGAAACTACCCAAAAAAGAAAAGATTCAATTGAATGTGAACTCTGGTACTGGAACTGAAATTGTGTGCAAAACGACTAGTCATCCTTTGAAGGTGCATTTTGGACAATGGCTCTTTAGTACTGAATTTTAAATTTTATATGTTAATATCTGATGCCATCAAATTTTGTTAATTTTCAGCAATTTAAACGTGAAGCAGGGAAATTGGGTTTCTTGTATGAAGCAGAGGTTCTCACTTGGACAGATATTGACTTTGCTGTCTCATATTCTGTAAGACTCGTGTCGTTTTATTTGTTTTGATGCACGTTTCTGCTTATTATTCAATGTTGTCTTGTATATTAAATGCATGCTTTTGGAGATCCATGACCATCTTTGGAAGTGATCAAATCTTGATGTGTACATGAACTTCTTATATAATTCAGGCATATTTTGGGCTTATTTAGGTTTCTTCAAGTCATATGTTCGGTGGTGTGATTTTGCAATCCCCTTCTGCACATGATGTTGATCAAAGAGAGATGTTCTCTGTCTATCTTGCCCCAGGAGATCAGCCAAGTGGGAAGGTTAGTCTAATATATGCTCTATTTGATATGTGTTATTATAATTCAACCATCTTTTTGTTGAATCTGTCCTCAACTTAATCAATCTGATAGGTGTTCAGAAAAGAGATAGTATTTGTTGTTGATATAAGTGGAAGCATGGAAGGAAAGCCACTTGAGGGTACAAAGAATGCAATATCTGGAGCTCTCACCAAGCTTGATTCAAAAGATTCATTCAATATTATAGCTTTTAATGGAGAGACTTATTTATTTTCTTTATCAATGGAGTTGGCTACTGAGAAGTCAATTGAAAAGGCTGTTGAGTGGATGAATTTAAACTTTGTTGCAGGTGGCAGTACAAATATCTTGCTTCCCCTAAATCAGGTCATTTCTTCCTTATGGTTTTTCTGATCTTATAAAGCAAATTACTGAGGTTGTTTGACATCTGGTGAATGATGCTTTCAAACTAGTGGTTTTTGGTGGTGCTAATTTAGGCTTTACTAGCTAAAAACCTGTTGTTTCTCATTAACTATTAATCTTTTGACATTGACTTTAAGTGGGAAATGGAGGTCTTTTAGTATATTTGATCTTCACTTGGGCTTATCCCCTTTGGACCTGCCTAACAAATCAACTTATATATCCCATTGAAAAAGAAAAGTAGAAGACTGCTCAATTTGTTCTTGCTTCAATTTTTCAGGCAATGGAGATGGTGCCGAACACTCACGGTTCATTTCCTGTCATTTTCCTTGTTACTGATGGGTCTGTTGACAATGAAAGACATATTTGCAATTTAATGACAAATCACCTAACTGGCAGAGGATCAATATGTCCACGTATATACACTTTTGGCATAGGTAATGGCTTGTTTTGTTTTTGTTTCTTCACTTCTTTGGGGGTGGAGGGGTGTTATAGGGAATTTTGTACTTCTTTCCGATTATTCAACTTGGTTGGAACATATTTCTTATTTCTGCTCACTTTTAATGATAATTCTGATAATTTTTACGGTAGATTTATATCTGATTCACAATGAAACATTACAGGTACATACTGTAATCATCATTTCCTGAACATGCTTGCTATGATTAGCAGGGGGCAATATGATGCTGCGTACAATGTAGGTAAGTTCCGTTCTTGGATTGCATTTTCTTTTCTTCTCCTGGGGAGCTTGCCAGCACAGTTTTTCTTTTCTCTCCCTGCCGCCTCTTGGATTTGTTGGTGGTAGGTGTGAAGTTGTAATATTGTTGACTGATATGAAATTTTGGTTCTGGATGTTGTGAGGAATCTAAGTTCAATTGAATATCTGGGAATTTTCTGAGATGAGTTTGGGTCTATAAATATTTGGGGGTGAGAATTAGCCCTTGTTGGATCCTATTCCATCACTTGATAGGCATAATTCAAGATATGAGATATGATTAATGATTAAAGCTATCGAGTTTGAACTTATGCCCCTTTGCGGGAGAATATAATCAGATTTACCATAGTACAGGGATGCAAATCCCTCTGTTTTTCCATTTTAGTCTTGGAATAAATATGAGATCCTGCAGCCCAAGGGATGTGGGCTATTCCCACTCCCCTTGAACTGTTTTTTTTTTTTTTTTTTTCTCTCTCTCTCTCTCTCTTAACAGCTGTAGATTTGATATTCAAATTTTAGTTTTTATTATTTTAATGTAATTAAAGAAGTATTCTTAGATAACATGGTATGCACATAATTCTAACACTCTTCTTGTGTTCTTAATGATTTTGTAATTTTTATTTGCTTTTGGCCAGATTCAGTTCAATTGCGAATGCAAAAGTTCTTTAGCAGAGGTCTATCAGCTGTTCTTGTAAACATAACGCTTGAGCCATTTGATGAGCTTGATGAAGTTGAGGTACACTGAAGATAAGTTTACATAGTAGTTTGGTTTAGCCTCAATATGACAGCGTTCTTCCTTCCACACTTGTGTTTTATCAACATTCGTAGTTACTTTTCACTTGCTGCTTCTTTTTTTGCATTGATGAATACTTTCTTGAGATGACAATGGATGATAATGCTAGGCATTAAATTTGAATTCATTGTTTTGAGGACTGATGATACTCACAAAATGCATAAATTTTTTTTTTATTTTTTTTAATTCTTTTCCAATGTGAAATTTGAACATGTCCAGTTCACAACATTGCACCATTGATTCAATATTGTACTTTTTCTCTCTTTTAGGCTCCATTTGTTTTGTGGAAAATAATTTGTCTTTGAAAAATATATTTTAAGAAAAACATTTTTTGAAAAAACATTTTCCAAATAATTAATTTTCTGTTATTTGGTTACAATATTAAAAATTAATTAAAAAATATTAAAAATTTTAATTTATAAGACTATAAACATATTTAAACTTATAAGAATTTCATATTTTAAAATTTTATTGTTAAATATGAGAAAAAATATATAAAAATGGTAAATTTAGTGATCGCCGGCGACCGGTTGTAATTGTAAGTGGTTGCCAGAGGCCGGTGGTGAGTATTAGTGATCGGTGGATTAATAAATTTGTATTTATATATTTTTCTTTCATTATAATGAGTTTGTCAAAATACAAAAAATTTATTCCCGTTTTGAAAAGAGGAAGTCATTTTCCTCAAAATTAGCTTAATTTTCCATTGACCAGAAAAATATTTTCCGTGGACTAATTTTTCGAAATGTTCCAAACGTCACAAAATGCAGAAAATATTTTCCGCAAAACAAACGGAGCCTCATATGTTCATGGCTTCTTTTGTCAATCATCATACTCATCTTAGCAGAGATATAATTAACCTGGTTCTTTATCTAGATGATTTTATTATGTTTGATCTGAATCTGCAATTCTCTTTGTAGGTGTACCCTTCCCATATTCCAGACCTTTCATCTGAAAGCGTCTTGATTATTTGTGGGAGGTATCAAGGAGACTTCCCAGAAACTGTTAAAGCTAAAGGTGCTTTAGGAGATCTGAGTAACTTTGTTATAGACTTGAAGATACACAAGGAAAAAGACATTCTGTTTGACAGAGTAAGAAACTTGTGATTCTTATTTACATGATTTCCTTGTGTAAACTAGGAACATCTGGTGGTGTTACATTGTTTTAAAGATGCAGTCATGGAGTGTAACCTCTGTTACCTCTAAGTTCTGTCTTAGGTCTGCCAATTGCCATGACTTAGTACCTGTGCATAGCTTCCTTGTGGCTGAGTGATGATGATCTGTTTGTGATCCTCATTTTATTTCTAGGCATTAATTCGATAAGTAGTCTATGTTGCCCATAGACTCTTATTTTATTGCATCTGTGATTCTATCTAGTTGTTGATCTATGTAAAGTTTTTCTTTTATATTCTTCATGTATCATTCTCTCATTTGTATTTATCTCATGCCACTTACCATAAATAAGCAACAATTTCCGGTTTGTTCATCATTTTTACCTTATCTTTCAATAAGGATCTTTATAGTAGGTCATTTAAAGGCCTGTGTATCACGTTTCACGTGCAATAGCTTTACAGTTTTGATATAATCTCTCCCCTCTGTAACAGTTTTTTGCAAAGCAACAGATTGATCTACTCACAGCCCAGGCATGGTTTTTGGAAAATAAGAGGCTCAAGGAGAAGGTTTGTTTCCTGGATTTCTTGCTTCTTCTTTTCTTCTTTTTTCTTCTTCTATGTGGATGTCTAAGAGTTCCAAGCAATGCCAGTTCGAAAGAGTACTAGCTCTGCCTGCAACATTACTTGGTGAACTTTTCCCAGTCTGGAGATCTTAACCCTGACCACTTTATTTATAAGCTTCATTTGATATTTTGACCATGTTCAGACTAGGAATGTCGCTTACCGCATCAACCTATCCTGACTAAAGTTTCCATTTCCTAGAAGCAAGTTGCTGATGCTATATCCCTTATTGATAGGTTGCCACAATGAGCATACAAACTGGTGTCATGTCCGAATACACTCGTATGACATTACTCGAGTCTGAGAAAGGAAATCAAGCCACGGAATCACCTGGCAAGCATAAGGTAAGCATTAGTCGAGAATATTGCAAATATATTGCTGCATTTGTCTGTTTAACAAATTACAGACAAGTGCTTGTAAATTGCCAACAATATCTCCAACTACATTAATTTGTCATTTTACCTATATTTCTTTTCTTTTCCTATGACATTTTTCTATCCCATATGACCATAGAAGTAAGACTTTATCACTAATATTCTTTTGTTGGTCAATGCGGTGGCTGAAAATAACAATTGGATCCCTATGACTGTAAGGACAGTCAGACACTGCTATGCAACTCTAGTTTGCTATTCACTTGACCAAAACAGTAAACATGTAAACTGTTGTGCGGTGTTCTCTTCCTTCCTTTCTTCTCTTCATTTCTTATGTAACATATGATCTTACTGTTGGATTCTGCAAAGGTGGACTCTAAAAGCTGTAGAAGGATATTGCTACAAAACTTTAGTGTTGGCTTCGGCAATTTGATTGCTACTGCTGAAAACATTCCTCCTGGAGCTGAGGAAACAAAGCTGTCTGAGGCAGCTGAAATCATCATTAAGGCAGCTTCGAATTGTTGTGGCAGGATGTGTAATCATTGCTGTTGTATGTGCTGCATCCAGTGTTGCTCGAAGATGAATGACCAATGTGCAATAGCATTAACACAGCTCTGCGTTGCTCTTGCATGTTTTGGCTGCCTAGAGTGCTGTTCAGAACTGTGTTGTTCTGGAAATGACGGTTTTTAAAACTTGATTTCAATTAGTTTTGTTAAACAATGTATATTCATTAAAAGGTATAGGATAGAGAATTGTTTAAAGCATCATGCTTCTGTTACATACTGTCACCCATTCATTGTGCCCTAAACCGGCTTATTGTACAATAATTAACCACTCATTGCTAAATCAGAGCCTCTTGCTGTAACAGTTCGCTGCAAGTTCTTGATTAATCAAGCCATGAATGTTCTGTATTAAAAACATTTTGATTTCGGATCGAGTCTTCATAAAAATGCTCTATACAATTGCCTTCGGAGGTATGGCACTCAAATTGCTCACAATTGAAAAGAAACAAAGCGATGGTTCATTTTCTTTCCAATTGCACTTCTCTTGTCATCAAGCATCATGAATCCATTGACAGTCAAAGAAGTGATTGGTTGCAGGGTCCATATACAATTAACACTTAGAACACTAGCAGTTGGTAATTGCCGTCAACTGGTCCTCAAATTGCATTTCTATTGTCAGCCTTCATAGTTACCATCCCTTCCTCAGTTCTTTTCTCTCTTTTTATGTATCCTCTTTTTCTTGTTTTCTTCAATGCTTGACCTGACTTTCACTCAGTAAGATTTTCTTCAACATGTTCTTCCAGTTTTAACTCAGTCTTTCGAATTACCTGATCTCCAGTGAAAGGTCTCCTGGATCTTTGTCACACCCTTCTCTACAGGCCTTATTGCTTGATTTATGGTTAATACAACATCCTTGACAACCTGCTTTCAAAGGTCTATCTATGTGAATATAAAATCAAAAGAAGCTAAAATTTGCCATTTGCAGCTAATCACAAAATGCTTATTTTGGGAAGAGACTTACAGATTGACTACCTCGAAGAACAATATCTTGGACGCTCTCAGTGACGCTTGTTCCTGGAGCCTCAACCTGAACATCTTTATTTTCAAGCACGACTGGTTTCTGCTCATCACCTTCCTCCAATTTCAATTCTGCTTTGGTTGTTTCAGCGGTGACCATTCCACAATCAGTAGTAGTAATGAAATGATAGGGTTCTGCTGAAAATACAAACACATGGGCAACAGCTGCAATGGTCATCTGCCAAGCCATAAAAACATACAGATACAGTTAAAACAAACAAGCTGAGCATGAAAAGGAATGTTCTGTATATAAATCCCTTGAAAATTGGTATCATCATTTCTAGCACAAGACAAATTTATTCAAATTTATGAATTGTAAAGATATCGATTTCAAACAAAAAAACCTAACAACTTACTTCTATACAAATCAAAAAATCTTGCAACCCTTTTTTAAATTTCCCCTCATTAGGCAGAACTCCAACATCGCACAGGAAAGCAACGCCCACGCCTTGCCACCAGGTAGCAAACACAATAGCCTTGAAGCTGATGAACTTTGCAAGTGGCTTTATTGGTTTAAGTCTTTCGTGCATTACATTATAGAACTGCACAAGACAATACAATGCCCACATTTGACTGAAGTTCAGTACTATTGCTATGTATGGATATCTGCAAAGG